>JAUESF010000048.1:8318626-8334347 GCA_032274765.1 Malacoctenus tetranemus
TGTGTGTGTGTGTGTTGGTGGTGAAGGACAGATCCTCCTGCTCTGGATGCATTCATCATGGATAAAGCTCTGTTGGACTTTGAGGTCTCGATCGACGCAGACTGCAAACTGCTCACCGTGGGGAAGCCTTTCGCAATCGAAGGTGCAAACAGACAACAGACACACACGTACACACACTTTTTTTTTCGCTATTTGAGAACTCGTATTTACCTGCAGTCGTTCTCCAGGGGGTGTTTTTAATAACCATCTTAAAAGTTACTGGCTTTTTTAATGTTATTACACCATTTTGTGATTTTTACATTTTGATTCTTTGTCCTTTTTTATGTACTTTTATGTTTTATTCATTTCCTTTTTCATTTCGCCTCTTAAAAACGCTTTCCCACTCACTTTGGGAAAGTGCTTTAAACATCTTGTATAATGGTGCTCGCTTGCTCGCTCGCTCGCCCAAACTTAAAGCTAAACCCCAATAAGTCTCACCCCAGCCTTTAACCTTGCCACCGCCGCTATGCAGCTCCGAAACACAGTCCCGAAATCCCAACACAAATAGCTGACTTTGTGGGAACTCCATTATTTGGACCCAGTGGGAAGGCGATTCACCCATAATCCACTCAAGAACACACTCCAGAAGCGCGCGGCGTGCCGACGCTCACCCGTACATTCAGATCAAGCGCTATAGTTAGCTGCATGACTGACAGAATAACACAGAGATTCCCTGTGTGAACTTCTGATGCTGCTGCAGGGTGAAAGTACCCGACCATCTATTATTAACAACACTGGCCAGTCTGAACACTTTGGACCGGGGTGCTCACAGTTTCGACTAACTGCTACACGGTCATGAAGCGTATAAACAAATCCACTACAAGCCAGAGAGCAGCTAATGACCCACACTGGGGGGGGGGGGGGGGGTTGTGCTGAAATTCTTGCTTTTTGTGCATATGCTCACATTTGTATTTGACAGTGTGCGCGCTGAAGGTTTTTTTTTGTCTGTGTCTCCTTGTTCTTGATTTCTGAGTGAGTCTCTCAAAGCTGAGGTTTATTTCTGCTCCCTCAATGAATCACCATATGGTCCTTGACATGCCCGGACAGCCCGCACATCCTCAACTAGGTCCAGTTTTACTTCATCCTTATTAGCCGCTCCTCTCCTGCACCTATAACTTGTGCATATACGCTCTCTAAATTAAAAATCCATGGAGAAACTCCCCACACTAAACTCACTAAAGCTTTTTTTTTACACTGCATAAAATACAGTAGATGCTTGCTTGTAGGAGAATACATAAATATCTCCTTGGTTTTCAAATAACAACATCCTCAGAGTAACAGGAAGTTAATGCAGTTTCTGCAAATGGTGTTGTTTCCATGAGGCTTCATTTTACTCTGTATTTAGGTTTTAGGCTTTAACATTACGTTCACGAACCAGTGATTCAGTCATTCATTTATTCATTCGTCTTGTAAACTACCTCTTTTTTTCATCTCAGAATGTCTGGACAGCTCGACGGTCTGAGACACTTAATCTCACTCATTTACACACTAACTGTGAGAGCCATTGACTTCTTAAACTCACCAATTTACCTGCATTTTTCAGCCTGTATCTTGCATAAATGCATGCTCGCACAGGAAGAATGTGCAAACTCTGCACTGGTAGCTCCCATGCAAACCCGGGTCCTTCGCACTGAGAGCGAGAGGACCAACAGCAGCAGTCCTGCTGCTCCACCAGGAGAAGTTACGCTGATAAAGTCGAAGTACATCCGAGAATGAAATGCATCGCTTCCAAAAATAAGGCCTGCTCGCAACCTGCCAAAAGACATTGTGTCTCAGCTGTAATAAAAGTCAGCTTCTCCCTTTCTCTGAGGTAAATAAAAGGTTGCAGCCATTATTGCGAGTTTTATAATATTCCAGGCACATGCCAGCCGCACATATATGCCTTCCGAAGGTGACTTTGAAGTGAAATTCCTGCCGGCAGACCGTATTTATTGGATACATCGCACATTTAACCTCTCGTCCAACTCGGCTCAGTCGCAAGAAGGTGTTTATTAGAAAGGCATTAACATGTGTGCTCACGCTTGTCTGCTGCTATACATCCATATTGCTCTGCGCATACACTGGCGCACTTGTTCCAGTCGTTTCTGTTCCCGGCGTATCACAGAGGGGCACAAACTGCTTAACAGACAGTAAATAGATGCTGGTGTGGAGGCCTCAGGGGACCAAATACAAACTTTGATAGCGTTCCTCCGTCAATCAAAGCGCAGCCTTGGAAAGACCCCAGTCCCACACTCCCTGCTCACTGTACAAGCCCCCTTCACTGGAGATTATCGTCTGCTTTCTTCACTGCACAAGACAAAATGTGCCAGGAGACGTTGCTGTGGCATTACTCATGATTGTGGAGATGGGAACGCAAGTCTCATTTGTATGTACGATGGGGCGGGGGGGGGGGTCAGTTTGACGACTACTTGATTCATTGTCTACACAAAAAAAAAAAGCCAGCCTGGAATTCAGGCTGGCTTCAGTAGCGATTCACCTCACAGTCTGCGCGTGAGGAGGAGTCGGATGGGAGTGAATAACTCAATAAGGCTGAATGGTATAGGAAGAAAGAGCAGGAAATGGCCCAGACAGGAAATGCAAGAGGGAAGAGTCACATGAGGAGGAGGGGACGAGATTCGGGGAGTTGGGGGGGGGGGGGCAGAATATAGGAAGGAAAAAGTAAGCAAGAGAAAGAACAACAAAGGTGGAGGAATCAAGGGGCAGTGTGTGTGTGGGGGGGAAGTGAGGTGGGAGTTGAGCATAGGAAGGAGATAGAGGGCTTTCATTTGCCCACTGCCAGTTTGCGCCTTTCTGCACAGCGAGTGATAAAAGAGCCAGCCAACAGAGTCCCCTAATCAAGACAAACCTTCACCCCAAGCAAAAAAAAAAAAAAAAAAAGGAGCGAGGGACGGAGGTGGGGGGGGGGAGGGAAAGGACAGACCGAGGGAAGGGGATTCAGGATGGGGGGCGGGTTATTTGGTCCATCTGAGGATGCAGGCAGGATTTATAGAGCGGTTTGTGGTCAGGAGATACACAGAGACGGAGGAATTTGGACTGTGGAGTCGCTGCGGGCGAGATGTTCGGCTCAAATCTTCAGGCTGCTTAAGTAGAGAGAGAGAGAGAGAGAGAGAGAGAGAGAGAGAGAGAGAGGGAGAGTGGCGCGGGGGTGTCGCCGGGCGTCTGTTCTCTGAGTGCTGTTGGGAGATGTTTACGACAGCCGAGACACACCCCATTAATAATATTGCCGCTGAACACGCTGCCACTCGTTGCTTGTTTGTATGTGTCTGCGTGTTGCAGGAGTGCGTTTTGTATATATTTGTGTCCCTGCGAGCGTGAGTGGTCCACACATGCCCAGTGGAGCGGGACAGAGCGTGTCTGAGGATCAGACTGCGGCTGGCAGTGGGTTTTGTTGGCGGGGTGAGACGGCCGTCGGTCGGGCAGCTCGCGTCTGGCACCAGTGACGCACGGACGTCTTTGTCTGCTCGTGTTTGAGTGCGCCGACACGAACGCGTGAAATTCCAAGGCGTTGTCGCGCCAGTCAAGCAACACTGGCATCTTCTGACTAAATGCATTTACGAAAGCAATTTGATGTTTAAACAAAAAAAGACAACAAGGATTTTAAGCAGAACTTAGACAATAAATGATTTGTTCAGCAGCCAAACATAAAGAATGTGCCCAAAAGTACTCGTCAAGAAATGTGTCCTAAACTCTAGTTAAATGCGGTTTGTTTTCTTTCTCTCATAAACCAAAAACTGCATTTTTCTTATGAAGAATTGTTCTAAATGAATTTTTCTCACGACAGTTTTCAGGGTGTTTTATTGAATCGGTTGTCGGGACTTTTCCCACTGGCTTAAAAAAAAAAAGATCTGGGTGAGAAATGAGGAGCCAGTGTCACAGAAAGGTCGCGTCCATCTGTCATCTATCAATCAGGCCGCGTTGGAGATGTACGGTGGGGCAGGGTGGGGGCGGGAGGAGGGGGGGGTGCGGTGACTGTGGTCGGCCCATTCGTCCATGAGGCCTTGAAGTGGTCGATTCCAATCAGAGTCCATTTACTCTCTGGTAGTTTAGCACCTGAGATTGTGCCTGTTTAACACTTGGTGAACCTCACCGGGTGCTCCAACCTGGGGTCCGGGATCTTTCTTGGGGTCACCAGAAATCGCACAAGGGTCCCGAGGCTTTGCCTGCTCCTGCTTTTATATGTCGGTTAGAGAAATGTCCAGTGTTTGGCTTCACTACAACATTTTGCAAGAAGTCAATAGCCTTCCTAAGTGTCAATCAGAGAATAGCTGTTTTAGAGTAATTAAAGTTTAGCAGTCTTAAGCTGTGATACACGACACGCTGCTCTGTGCCTTTTAGCATGACTCAGGTTCACGATGGTCACGTATGTCATGAGTGTGGCTCATGAATAAAACTTAACCTTCATCGGTGTGTCTGTAAGTGAGTAGTTGTGTGGTGGGTTTTGAGTGACAGCTCTGGGACTTCAGGCCTGTGATGAATATATGAATGTCGGGGGAGAAGAATCAAAACAAACGACAAGGGCTGCCCACTTGTTTTTCACTCTTTGACTGAGTTCTCTAAAGAAATGCACATGGAGATATGCTGATGACAGAGAAATGCTGTCTGTCTGCTGGAAGAGAGACGGGGAGTGATAGAGAGTGAGAGAGAGAGAGAGAGAGAGAGAGAGAGTGAGAGACGTGCTGAGACAAAAGCAGTGGACTCCGGGGAGGAGCTGAGCGATAAAGAGAAGAATGGAGAGAGGCAGAAATTGAACTAAAGTGAAAGGATGACAATGATAAAGAGCGCGCTCACCAAGTAAGAGACTGGCGGCAATGGTGGGAGAGAAACGACCTCGGACAGGGAAGGAGGAGGGATGGTGGGGTGGACTGGCGGGAACAGGGAGGTAAAGATACAGAGGAGGGGGGGAAATGAGGAGAGACGGGAGGGTGAGGGAGGGTGAGAGCAGGGGGGAGGAGAGCTCGGGCCACTTCTGTCATGTCGGAAGCAGACGTGACAGTTACGTGAACCTTCGTTATTCGCCGCTCCTGTCCACAAACCCCCATCAGGCCCACGTACCTTGACAGCCCCGTAACACACCCACACACAAACACACACACTTCCACACACACACTTTATGGGACACACTGGCAAGCAGCTGCCAAGTCAGAGACAAGCACACATACGAAAAAAAAAACAACTGCTGTTGGCATGACTATCTTTGACTGCATTACAGATGAAATGAAACAAACAGCCCTGGGGAGGTCTTGTTGAGCAATAAATCTCAGACAGGGTCTTTTAATGCTGCGATGAGGGACAGATTTCTTTCACTGTGTACCTGCAGAAATACGGGCCGTAATGCAAAACAGATGCCGTCTCAGGCAGTCGTCGAAGGGCAGAGGAACATTTCTCCCGAGCTATCGAGTAATGACATGACATGAATCTGCCGCAACATAAATTAAAGCAATAAACACTGGTGAAAGGTAGCAATTAAATCTGTTGCTTAATTAAAAAATTCTAGTTATATCTTTTTTTTTGTTGCTATAACTGCTTTGTACTTTATGGCTGTCTGGTCTCATTACTCTGCCAACTGCTGCTGTTTTAGCCTTAACTAGGGAGGAATAGCGAAGTGCAAGGCAGTGCTAATCAATCGATGATGAAACAATTTCCACAAATCAAGAACAGATTAATATTTAATGTTCCTAATAAATGATTTGCATTACTGCCTGCATAATTAAATGTGCCTCACAAGCGATTAGGTCTATTTCTGTGACACAAGGCAAGTTTTTGATTCCAATTGCACGTTATTTCATTAGCACGTCGTGTAAATATGACTCTGCAAAATAACCAATGACTGCGGCTGTCAGTGGCATGTAATTGAGCAACAGATATATGAATATGTTCTCATATTTGGTGGAAACACTCTCGAAAATGCGGCGAAGGAGAACAAAATGGTAACCCAGACTTGCCACTGAGATAAACGCGTCTGCTCTAAACCAGTGGCTAATCACGTTTACACGATATTGCCGCCAATGCATTTATTTCAAGCTGCTTTTCTACCCCGTGAGAAGCGCGGTTAGAATTTGAAATAGTCGCAAACGCTGCCAGCGCTAATAGAATAACCGCATGAAAGAAAAGGTTGCACCATCAACAGACGAACATGAGCCGCAGAACAGCAATCATATCGGGGTGTTATCAAGTTTCCATGTACATGAAGTGAAGCTGGCCTTTGTTTGGCCTTTTCACATAACGGGATGTTGTATCCGCACCCGGAGGGGGGATTGGCTGTGAAGTGAGCATGGAGGAGATGATCTGCGTCATCGACCGCGCTAAGTGTTTTGAAGCTGACGGCTGCGGTGATGGGGTCACGACAGGTGAGGGGGTAGGAGGTCCCAATTATTTTTGATGCTGTGTGGGTGAATTTTATGGTATCCCGAAATGGAGTGACATCAACGGATCCCAGAGCTACAGTAGAGCGGCACTCACTTCAGACCGCGTGCCATAAAACTCTAAGTAAACCGAGTAAAACATTTAAAGGTCGATGGGTAAACCGGAGCGAAGCGTCATGTACCTTTTAATATTCCTCAGGCGCGCTTCGGGGATCCCTGTCTGAGAAATCAGTCTGATTGGAAGCTGAGTCGTGTGAAATGAAAACGATAACGCGCACCGGCAGGAAAAAAATTATATAAATGGCGAACAGTAATTAAGGGTAACAAGGAGAGGGGAGGGTAGTGCACAGGTGAGCAGAGCGATATAATAAAAACTCCAATCACGAGGAGGCTGATGACATTAAGAGCCCGACTTTGACATTTCGACATCTAAATCTGGAGTTCCTCCTCACAGCAGTACCAAAAGTCCAACTTTCTCAATTTTCATAAGAGATTTACTGTACAATAATACATTGCCACGGGCTGAGCGCAGCCGTGTGACTGTAACCAAAGGGAATATAACTCTGCATAAGCAGCGCAGTCAGGTAAAATATGAGCCCATTTGCATATTATCCACGGAGGGGAGTCTGCAGGGTTGAAACAGACACGATCCCTCTCGTCTTACTCGGGCTGGCATCCGACTACTTGATTTCCAGCCTGGAGGGAAAAAAAACTGGCCTGACCTGGAAGATTGAAGGGCACGGAGAACACAAAAATCACACAAGGTACGCTTCGTCTCAAGCACTTTGCCTTCTTCCGAAAAATGTTTCGCGGTGGAAGACGAGTGTGGGATGCCTCGCAAGGCCTCGGCGAGACGACCAGGAGGTCCTGTCTCACACAGTTATCTCTCTAAAACCGTCGATCCAACATCGCAGTCCACTGCTGTTGACGCTCCTGCTTTTGCAAAGGTTCCACCGTCGTCGCTCACCGCTCGCTAATATTTGTCTGTCTTGATCACCGAGTCAGCAGCGGCCATCTGGAACGACGCGCGTGGTAGTCTGATCTTTGCTTGCCGTTTTGTCGCGAAAAGCTGGTAAGACGCGAACAAAAGGCGAAGCAGACATCCCGGCGCAGGAGCTCGATCCAACCTGACGTGTTTTGCTCCTCGTCTTCGTGCAGCTTTAAAAGGTTTTTTGTTCTTCCCTCTCCCGGCGCAATTGCTTACCAGGAAAAGGACAATGTACCTGCGCTGTATATGCACTTTGGCAGAAAACATGCTTGATTCAGATTCCAACTGAAGGCTGTGAACCCATAGATCTCTCCTTTTTCTTTCCAGAGGGCATCTGCCCTTTGGCTAACTGCAGCTGCCTGGCTGTGGTTTTCCTCCACAAAGACGCCACATTAGTCATTCCCTTCCCACAGCACGGCTGCAGCTCTCGGGCCTGTTACCTATACGGTTTGTATTTACATGTGTGTCCGTTTCCCATTCCCAGGCTACGGCATCGGCCTTCCCCAGGGCTCCCCTCTCACTCGCAACGTGTCGGAGTTCGTGAGCCGCTACAAGTCCGATGGCTTCATGGACATGCTACATGACAAATGGTATAAAGTTGTGCCCTGCGGGAAAAGAGTCTTTGCCGTCACAGAGGTAAGTCATTGACGGGCGCCTGTGTTAATGCGTTGTGTACGTGTATTGTGTGTGAAGCAAAGCCTTCCTGCTGCTGTACTTCTATAAATGAGCCTCCCTTTGAGACACGGGCAAGATTGCCTGCCAGCTAAGCACACACACACACACACACACACACACACGCACACGCACACACAACCACACACACACACCACTCTGACGGACACTGACAAAGACATAGAATCACATAAACTCAGGCCTGTCTACTGACCTTAGCCGGAGTTACAGGCACGCACTGCAAGTGTGTCCATACTTATTTGTGCCGTGCGTGAGCCACAGTCGAGTACTTTTGAGTTCTCGCCCTCCTTTTTTCTTTTCACGCTTCTTGAGGAGCTGGGATTCTCCAGACGGCTCACTGTCTGTATCTATATCTCTTGTTTGGGAATAGATAAACTACTTAACTCCCTTTGGCCATCTCTTTTAAATCCCACTTCAAAGTTGAATCATATTATAGCAACAGACACAATTATGCAGTCATAGGTTTCTCCAGTGAGAGCAAGGCCTTGCGTTCACCCTGCATCCAGTTATTACTATTCGTCCCGTTTGAGGCTCCGGGAGAAGAGGGGGGGGACCACTTTCAAACAATGTGGGCGTCGCTGTGAACTTGCCCTCTGGATTGGGAGCAAAAGCAGGTCAGTGTTGTCGCTGATGAAAACCGCCGAGTCAGCATGGGGCTAATTGCCATCAAAGGCGGCCCAGAAATGAGCGCGGCGGAGGAAACCTGATTAGAGAGCGTTGGAAAAGCTCCCGACTGCCTCTTTCCACTCTCCTGGCCGATGAAAGCCTCATACGAGACAGGGATTATGTCAGAGGAGGTGTAGGCGAACCAAATGGGACGGAGCTGCTCGACAATTAACCATCTTCTTCAATTTGCCATCTCCTCACTCGCCTGCTGCTCCTCCGCCTCACTCCGCTTTTGCCTCCACTCCATTTGTCTTGCTTCTCTTCACTCTTTTCATCCCAAATATGTCTTTTACGCTGTTGCCCTCTTTTATTGAGTTCCATTCTTCTGGGCTTACACAGCCAAACCAGATGCACAACAGCAGAATATCAATTGCACATTAACAAAAAGTGGCCCAAATGGTGATTATGTAAATATAACTCATCAATCTCAGTATTTTCCTCTCTGTCGGCTTAAGTCCTCACTAATCGGTGTCACTCCCCCAACTTCTCTCTCTCTCCCTCTGTCTCTGTCTCTCTCTCTGTCTCTCTGCTGCTCTCTTTCTGTCACCGCCCCCTCAGACTCTACAGATGGGGATCCAGCATTTCTCCGGCCTGTTCGTGCTGCTGTGCATGGGAGTGGGCGGAGCTTTGCTGACCTTGGCAGGTGAACACACCTTCTATCACCTGGTGATCCCTCGCCTCCGGCGCACGCACACGCTCCAGTACTGGCTGCACACCAGCCAGGTGAGTTAAAGCCGTCCCACGTACCTCTCTCGCTCTCGCGCATCTCAACATATGTGCCGAGAGATGCAAAATCACACGCGTGCGAGCTCTGCCTCGTGCACGTAAGCATTCTGCGACTGGGGGGATATTCTCGCCCCCTGTGGCTCGCCGGTGTTTTTGCAGACAACCTACGCCCCCTACTGTTGGGAACTCACAACACGGAGGGAAAATAAAGGAACCTAAACATTTGCAGATTGCATTATGTTTTTAAGACTGATTCAATTACCCTTTTTACATTAAGCTAATTGCATTAATTTACACAAATCAAGTACTTTGTTAATTACCTAATTGGCTTTTAATGTGCTCTATAAATTACCTAGTTAATTTGAACTCTTCAGGCTAAGCAAAAAGTTAATAAAGGCTTCTCATTAGCAGAGCTTTATTAACTGGTTCGTGAGCGCGCAGAGTGCACTGATGCCTTTGACTTGGCCTCTTCTTGTGTGAGACGCGCGGTTCATCAATATTTTTTCCAGATCGTTACATGTGACGCGTCGCGCTCTTCAGCTGCGATTGGATTTTCAAAGTTCTGTTCCGCATGAAATTCAAATGTGTTGTTTTCCAGCCAAAGTCCAGAGGTTGATAAATAAATGTGCAACCGAGGAAACCTGCTGCACAATTTTCGCGGTGGAAACCGCAAATTGGGAAATTAAAGGTCATGTTTGTTTTTTTGGGTTTGTTCTTATAAAGCAGCTTAAGCCGTTACTAAATGAGGAGCCTTGGGCAAAAATTTTGGGGGTGAATAATGAAACCGGCAGTGGGAATATCAAGACTGCTCGCATTTGTTTGCCGCATCTTTTCTGAAAGGGCAACCGCTCCTGGGCTGCCTGGAGCATTCATCATGAAACCAGCTGCTGTCTGAAAGGATGACGTCTGAGTTAGTTCCTCAAGATTGTTCCTGCCTGTAGTGAAAGTTTAATTTCACCGCAAACATCCTCGAAGTTATACAACCGCATGCTTAGTCACACCGACCATACGGTGGTTTTAGGTGACGACGCTCGGCACACTGATATGTAAATTAAAAAGAGTGCAAGTATCAGATGCTTGAACTTGTCACTTAATTAATAGCTGAAAATTAAACTGTCTCGTTGAATTATGGTCATTTGGATTCATTATGCACGTTGGAGTTCAGAGCTCTTCGCTGACAGAGAAAAGGTCCTGGATCTGTGCAGGGTTTGCATGTTCTTCTCGTGCACGCGTCTCTCTGAGCGCGACTGTTTCCTCTCGCAGTCCAAAAACCTTCATCAGAGGTCGATCAATCACTCTAAACTGTTGATGCACGTCTGTATGATTCATATCTGTAATGGAGCCGTCCCCGTCTTCAGGGTGACCCTGCCTCTCGCCCACTCTGAGCCTGGATCAGCCTCGGCAGCCACGACGGCCCCTTCCGTTGGGGGATCAAAAAGAAATGGGTGTAGAAGACGAATGAATGACTTCGTCTATTCGTTCTATTTGGTTATTCTCCCGAGTGCAACAGCAGGATGTGTGAAAAATGGTTGTCACAGATGTGCTGGGCGTCTGGGAAGAATATTAGCTTTTAGAAATCCATTTCTGTGAATGTATTTTTAATCTAACGGTGCATTACCAAATTTGAAATGAACGACCCTTTTTTTTTCTCTCCCCCCTTAGAAAATCCACAGAGCCCTCCACACCACGTATGAGGATGTCGGGAAGGAGCTGACTGGCCTGGACCAAAAGTAATGAAGTTACAGAGTGAAGCGCTTCACGTTTTGTTGATGCATTTTCTCCCGTTCTGGCAATAATCCTCAAAAAAAGCGGATCTCCAGAATGTGACTTCTCACATCGCGAGTGGAGAATCTTTCTCAATGTCACTTTGTTGCCACAAGCGCAAAAAAGCTTTTCTTCGCCGTTTGAAGGCCGCAGATCGTATATCAGCACTATTTGACATGAGGGAATGGCGTGGCGTTTTGATGGCCATCTTTTATTCACTCTCTGGCTTTAAGTTCGTCATGAGACCACTAATGTCTATATGCTACCCAAGGCTACTGCCAGCAGCAAGTTACCTAAGTGTGGCATAAAGAGCGGAGCCAAGGAGAAACAGCTAGCCTGGCGCGATCTAAATGCAGCGAAATCTGCTTACCAGCATCTTTAAAGCTCACTAATTAAAACATTTATATCGCGTTTAATCTGCGCTTGGCAACTGCTGACAGCTCATGTACCATATAGAGTCTTATCAATCCTATCATCGAACTCGCTGCGAAAAAAAGGAAATTGGCATATTTCCCAAAATATCCAACTTTTTCCCTCCTAACGAGTCATTCTCCATTAAAACAGGAACAATCCGTCTTGCAGATTGTTCCACTTTAATGACTCGATAATTTGAGTAATTGTTACGAGATGATTTGCAGTGGAACACGTCATGTTTCTTTGTCTGTTTTTGATAATAGCCACGAACTCATAACAAGATCACTTTTCTTTCTAGGTCTGATTGTCACACTCGTTTACATGATGATGGATGTGTCCCTGTGTCCTGCACAGTGTGTCTCACTGGATATATGCCCTTTGCTGTGGTCTTCCTCTCTTTCACTAGCCCCTCCTCTTGTATCTCAGAGAACTGCACTCTACACAGGAAGCAGCATCAGCCTCCTCCCCCGTCCCCCACCACCTCCCTCCCTGCCTCCACCTCAGCTGGGGACACCAGGAGCTCCTCGCCGTCGCATGAACACAAGGAGAAGCGCGTGCACTTCGACCTGGAGACGCTCCACAGCTACCGGCTGCGCACGCACACCGCCTCCGTGCGCGGCAGGCCCGGCATGGTGGGCCGCCCCGGCCTGGGCCTCGGGGGGCTGGGCCTGGGCAGCCTGGGGAGCTTTGCCTCTCCACCGCAAATTAGCCTCCACGCCAACGGGGGTCCCGTCTCGACGCTGGCCTCCACCGGCCTGGTGCTCTCCCCTCTGGGGAACCGGGCGGCGCAGACCAGCCTCTGGGAAGGGGAGCTCCAGGAGCTGCAGGGGAAGATCGAGATCTTCCGCACCCAGCTGAGGGAGGCCCTGGCGCGGCGCGCCGAGATCCAGACCAGCCTGGAGCGGGAGAGGAGCGGCGTCGTTCGCAGGGACACGAGTCTGGAGAGGGAGCGGGACAGGCAGAGGATACAAACTATTAACACAGACAGGAGCAGCTCCGCTCAGCCCAAACTCCCCGAGAGAGACAGGACCAGCCAGCTGCAAACCCTGAATAATCAGCAGACGGGGAGGCCGAACCAGCCAGGCGGGCCGGGGGCCGTGGACCTGGGGAGAAGCAGCCAATTAAACACAGTTAACAGTTTGGACAGAGGGAGAGCCAACCAGCTACGCCCCGTTAACACTTCGACGGGAGAAAGAACTGTTCAATCGCGCACTTCCACCAGTCTGGAGCGGAGTCGAGTCAGCCAGCAAGGCGCCGCGGGCGCGGCCGCGCAGTCGCGGAACACTTCCAGCCTGGACCGCCAGAAAGCCAACCTATCGCGGGCTCTCAGCGTTCTGGAGAGGACAAAAGCCAACCAATCGAGCGCGAGCAGCGGGACTTGATGAGCTCGGCGACGAGCTCCGCTGTGGGAGGCGACAGGTGGTCCTTACATAGCCGCGGGAAGACGTCTCTGTTGTTATGGGTTAAGTTTGCGGAGAAGTTACCGTATATGTTTACTCACATTATTACTTACTGCAAGCTAATATTTTCACACGTTTTTTCTACATTCACTTAAAACTCCAACTAAAAAAAAAACTTAAACTGCAACTTATTACTCCGAACATTCATGCGATCATAAGTAAGCGATGTAGTATTTAAATGACAAGCTAAAACCATTCCAGCAACATCTCAACGCGCACAAATAAAAAAATGTGGATGCTCAAAGTCAAACGCTTAGTTACTTCTACTGAGAGTAGGAATCAGTATTTTGCATGAGGAACCATAAACCGCGCTGAATGATGGGCCTGTAAACTGTGGCTGAAAAGGCCTGCAAGCACATACGGACATCAGGGAGAAGAGCACAGGAAAAACAAGCTAAAGTGAGATGAAAGAAGAGAAATGCCGACAAAGATGCAAAACGAGTCCTTCTATTTAAAGTGTTTCTGGACATAACTTCAGAAATGTGAAGGATCAGCAAACAAACAGTGAGGAATCAGTGGCAGCAAGACTTCGACAATTCACCCAGAAACACATGAATTTAGAGAGAAGCTTTATATAAGTTGACACTGTGTTTACCTGCATATGTTTTCTTGCAATTGTTTGATACCAAATTTTTTTCTTTATCGCATTTTTCTGATATTTTCAGAGCGACATGAGACAATTTTCTGCTTCGAGCACATTTTATGAGATGCTGAAACCTTCAGAGATCAAAGTTAAAAAAAACAAACATTTTCTTTTAATTTTATCATTTAGATTTTAGGTGAGAGTGTGTTCTAGTGTCTTTATTTAAAACGAATGGAGCCAGTGGACCTAAACACACACACGTCAGCCTGTTGCTGCCAGATTTTCTCTCTCATTTAAAACTCTTTTCCCAGCGTTCCCCTTGTTTAAGAGTCGATTCAGGCGCGGCACAAGCAAAAATAAATGTAATGTCACTTTTCTTTTTTTGGGAGCTCCAGACGGGCAAACTAATTTTGCTCAAAGGTCAAACGACTACACGCAAGTACTCAGCCTTGAGAAAACCAGAAGTATATTGTCCTCCTCCGAGCCGAGTGAAGCTTTGGGTGCGTGGAATTAATGCTGTTATTACAATGCATAATGAGAGTTTGGAGACGGCAGTTTTACAGCTAATCGTGCATCACCAAGCGAGGCTGTAAAGGCCAAGGAAAGTCTGTTTACACGGACGCTGTTGGGGAATAGTCGACCCTGTGTGCTAGACAAGTCAGACATAATGCTGTGGAGATCTTAACCTCCCTTGAATCAACATTAACTATATCCCCCCTCACCCCCCACCCCCCCGCTATACGTCCCCCATGGCTCCTCCAACTTTATAAAAGTGTTACTCTAAATCACCGCAGAGCCATTAGATTAAAGTCTCGGCCTTTCAACTAAATGGGACCTCCGAGGTCTGAGCTTTCAAATGAATTCGTCCGATGTTTTCGTCAGTGAAGGTGTTCCGAGTGTGGCGAGATGTTCTGCACAGAGCTGCGTATCGATTAGGAGCATTTCTGCTTTCTCAGTTACTTCTGATGTGAACTTGAAGCGAGTCCTGACCTTGTGTTTTTTTTGTTTTATAACCATATCATTATTAATCGGACTCCAGGGGGGGAAGTGCTTTTACACTGATTGTCTCACATGTTTAAGTTTAATAGCTTTCTTTTTATATATATATCTATAAAAATCAATTCAAGTTCCCTTTAACTTTATGTTTTTTAAAGATGAAGTTTGAGGGTTCTTCAGAAACTATTTTGGATACTCAATCAGTTGCTCGGTCACCCCACTAGAGGGAGCTGCATCCCTGCTTCCCGCGGCTATGGACACTGTGGACTGAGGCTTCACTGCAGCAGAAGTTCCAGGTTGACTCGGGCGAAACAGCTCAGAAAGAAGAGCAGCCGAGAGGAGCGTTCTGGTCCTGGGAAATGAGGTTTATGTGAAGTCACTCCAGTACAACACGATGTCACCTATAATGTGCGGAGGTCGTCCGTCTCGTGTGTGTGTCAGTAATTCCGACCAGTGTTGGGGATTTTTCGAGAAAGTCCGAGAAACCGATCCGCTGAAACAGCTCGACAGGCTTTTATTACAGTACTAATGTACATTTAAACGTTTCAAACTTTGCTGTGGTGTGAAGTGGTTGTGTTCACATGCCATGGTGTCTATGAGGAACAATATTTTAGGTTTCTATTGAGAAAGAGCCTGTGGTACTGAATATTTACGGAAGAATACTTTTAAATCTCCCCCTCATAAAAGCTATATCGGCATAATATAAAGTTTTATCATAAATGGTCATTCTCATGTTTTGAAATAAACATTTATATACTTATCCTTTTTTTTGCTGATCTCATACTTTGAATGTCACCTTGCACTTTTCCCAAAGACCGCCAAACTTTCCTGCCGTTGCTGGAGTACACTGAACTCACGTTGACCAGGATGCGTTGATGAATTTTTGGGCCCGGCCATCTAAAATCCATTAATTCAACATTTTCTGTTCCCATTAGAGCTAATGGAACTTTAATGCTTCCTGGCTTTTCTTTCTCAAGGACCCAAACAAACTTTTTTGCAAGTTGCTCAGGCAGTTATGAATGAGTGAGTG
>JAUESF010000048.1:8377993-8406793 GCA_032274765.1 Malacoctenus tetranemus
TTTAACGTGTGGTTGCACCCTGCATCTACATAAATCTCTCCCTGTTGAAACCACTTCATTGAACTTAGAGTTTCTAAACAACTCACATATATTGGCAAGACTCAGCAATCAGTCCAACCTGCTGATGACAAGCTGAAGACATTAAAGTTTCAATGCATTAACAAACTAGGGCTTCTAATTGTAAGGTAGGAGGGTTAAACACTGCACCACTGTGTCATCAACCCACACATATCCAGCTGACCTGTGTGTTGACTCGTGTGAGCAGTGAGTGCACTGAACCCAGAAGAGTATTTAACAACCCTTCAAATCTTCAGATCGCGTCAGTTCGACTCTGTGTTAAAAGCGCCAATGCATCTCACCGTTAAAGGTGATGCATGTTTCACCTGCAGCCCTCCTCCTGTTCCCAGGAATCATGCTCCACATGAGAGTGATGTTGAACACCCACATCACATTAAACATAGCAATCCTTCTCGGATCGGCCGCTCCACCGCAGTGAGATCCTCCCAAACTGCTGCCGTCACGGAATGTGCAGAATGGACAAGATAACACCGACAGCTCCTCCACATGCCGTTTATACACACACGCGCGCTCGTCCACTCATTATATCAGAGCCAAGGCTTTTGTCAGCGCATGTGTCAGCGCTATCAAAGCTATTTCAGCAGTGGCCAACTCGGCAGGTCCCAGATAAGAGCAAAGGTTGAGGTGTGGATGCGCCTGCGTGGATCTGCATGTGTTGGTGAAAGTGCTTGTGACCTGTGCCACTGGCCTTGCGTGCTCCCACTTTTTCTATTTTCAGAGCAAACTATTGTAGAAGCGTATCTGTGTGCGCGTTCAATTTTGAGCGCGTCGCCTCATAAAAGAACACAGAAGCCTCGGACAATGCGGTGGGCTTTAGCAAAGGAAACAGATTTTTGTCCCACTCCCACCAACAGGAAACGGCCCTCGAGCCCACCGCACCCCACTTTCGTGTCACGCGCAGACACACGCACACAGACACAAACACGCCAATGGGAAGTGCAATCATGCTGTCCAGGGGTATTAGAGGGCTCTTTGTGCGAACCGCAGCAAGTGTTACTTTTCCAGAGGCAGAGTTCACGTGGAAATATATACACCGCATTTTATAGCCAGATGCCAGCCTTCAATTCACACTGAAGCAGGCTACACACAGAAAGTCACACTTGTGCAGTGCAGACGTAATGGTGACATCAGGTGGAGCAGTGATTCTAACTGAAAAAGCATGAATAGAGACTTTGTTTTGATTTACCAAGCAGTTACACATGATTATGTAAACCAGAGTCAGCTTGAAAGAGAAAAACTGTGAATGTCTTGAAAAGTACAAGAAATTAAAATAGAATAAGATTGAAAGTTGGTAAAAATCCATTTCATCAGTCATGTTGCAAAATGAGAAAAGCTTTGGAAACACAAAGGTTTAGAAAACACAGCAAGATTGACTCTTTTTTGAGGATGCATTTAGACATAACTCACAACATATGATCAAAGGTGTCGAGCACTTAGACAGCAGAAAACATGACAAATGCTTTTCGCTTCATCTGACTAAAGCCAGGAAACGACAGTGACATGCATGTTTGAGCTGGAAAGCTTTGTTTCATCACTTCCTGCCCGCAAAACTTAAATAAGCCTTTCCTGGCCGGAGCGTAGTTCGCAAACTTCAAAGCTGATGACGGATCCCGTCGCTCACCTCATGTCGACCAAGTAAATTAGCACATGACAGATTAAAAACAAAGAGAAAGCGCTTTCAAATCCTGATAAACAAAATATTCAGTGATAAACTGTACTGTTAAAGAAAATGGAGTTATGGAATTTCACTTTGTCATGAAAAAGAAAAATAGGCTAATTAATTTGTGATATACGGCGCTGCTCTTTACAGCTGCTCAGTGCATTTGGCAGTGTGTGTGTGTGTGGATGTGTGACTGTGTGTGTGCGTCTGTATCCCAGTTCCGCCCTTTGTCTGCTACGTTAGCAGCTTTTACCCCAAAGAACAATAGAGAGAGAGACATAACTTCAGCACCCCAGCTTTACGACTGTGCATGGCGACTGGTGTGTGCGCCTGCTCACACATGCATGAGTGAGCCCATTAAGTGATGTCAGACATTATGGTTGTAGGGTGTGGCGAGGGAGTAAGCAAGATTGAGTAGAGAGAGAGAGAGAGAGAGACGGGGGGGGGGGGGGGGGCAGGTTTGGATTCAGTACCCTGGAGACCGTGCAGGGGTTGGGAATGAGGAGTGTTGAATTACACCGTAAGAGTTGCTACGCTGCTAAGCTCTGTGTAGCTGGGTGTCTGGAGCTGAATTACACACTGGAGGGAGTGAGCACTGGAACACAACAACCAGGCAGGACTGAAAGATTAGCCCGGATACAAAGTCAGGGAGATATACCCTGAAATTTCCACAACTCGTCTCAGGTTCATGAACCTCCGTGATGCATTGAGACGTGTATGCGAGAGAGAGGAAGGAGCACGGGTCGAGTTGGAGGAGGGAGGGAGGGAGGGAAGAAGAAAAAAAAGCACAAAGAAATTGGGGAGGGGGGAGTTTTCTCAAGAAATTCTTGTTGCATCACCAGAGAGGAATTCGCATCAAGCACAGGTCCAGATTTTCAGCCCAACTTGTGAAAACACAAGCTTTTTCTTGCACTTTCCCGTATTGCTTGGCAGAGTTGTCTTTTGCTGCACGGTCGAACAGCTGCGAGCGAGACACTGTTATATTTACCTCAAAGCACGCCAAGTATTTGCTTTGATATTAGTTTATCTGCAGGAGGGGATGTGGATGGGGAGTCCAGATAGAAATACGGGCTATTTGGAGGCTGATAGAAGCACTTTCAAAAACAGTGGAAGAAGAGAAAGCAAAAGCTTTCAGAACACCAAGTCACAGACTCTTCAGGTTACATAACTAGTTAATTACCTGGTCCTGCAATTAGTTTTATCTGCCAAAATTAACAAGGTTTATTTCTACAATAAGCCGGTTTAGTCACAACCAGTATTCGCTGCTCCTCTTGACGGATACTTCAGTAATCACAGTTGAGCTCCAGGAAATGTTTGATGCGGTTCAAGATTAGAGCCATTTTGTTTTTATCTTTCAGTGACTTATCTCAATTTTCGGTGGCACGCTCAATTGAAAATAATCTGAGAATTATATGTTACGGTGGGGTTTCGCTTCAAAGCCTCTGCCGTCTGGCTGGGTGCCATTCAGTCCACTTGGCGACCGATTTGGCAGGAGCTGAAGTGTGAGACGGAATCAGTGAGTGGCAGCCGTCTGCAGGAGAGTGCTGGACACACACTTGATTTTTGTTTCAGATTGGCTAAAGGGCTTGTCAATGTGTCTCTTCTTAAAGTGCGACTAATCTCTTCTGATAGAAAAGGACACCGCTGCCCAAGTGAGAAACGGCAGATAATGTGCAGCGCTTTAGAGGGAGGAAGTGGGGACTGATGATTGAAGCAGCTCCTCCTGGTCCAAAGTGTGCAGTCAGAAGTCGTCCATAAGATCAACACAGGCACAAAGAATTCACTGAAAGACATCAATGTTGTTGCTGAATCATACTCTGGTTAACTTGGCCGACTTGGGGATCATCACAGGCTTTACTGGTTATTTTTCCTTGAAGTCCAAGGCGCTGAGGGAACGCTGGTTGTTGGACGGAGCTCCGGCAGAGGAGGAGACTCAGAAGCGTCTGCAGGAGGACGAGGTGAAGACCAAACTTCTAGAGCAGGTCATCCTGAGGTGAGTATCCTGCCACCTCTGCTCGTAGTAAAATCACGCTGTGACCTATTTTTTCACCGTTGTTTCAAGCCGTCGCGTCAAACTGTGTGTGATCGTCATGGCAACAATCAAGGCGTGCATGAATATATGAATCTCTGTTTATCTCAGTGACTAATCAGACAAGTCTCTGGAGGTGCAATATTATCGCCTTGTGTTGTGGTGTGATATTTTCACTTGAGTAAAGAAATTGTATTCCCACCGTGTAGCTGTATGTCTAAATGTCAACTCTAAGTATAGGCTGGTGGCATTTCAAGAGCCAATCCCTGTTTTCTTTAAGTTATTGTGGTTAACACGGGTCACAATACAACCTTTACGAAACACATAATTTGGTCATCATTTGTATGACTCATTTTGCTTTTGTTATCTAAATGAGGTTGTTATGATGGACTTATAGTTTTGTATTTACCACCGTGTGTGTTTGCATGTGTGTGTTCATTTGTGTCTGAGCCAGGCTGGAGCAAGAGATTGAGGAGCTGGAGACAGGCGAACCAGCCAATAAGGGTGTGGCCAAAGAAAATGGAGGTAAATTGGGTGCCTGTGACAGCATTTCATCACACGGGAAACCATGGCAACACTGTCCGAACACCTGTGTCAGGATGAGAAAGTGAGCTAATAATAGCCATTTCATTGCTCTATTAAATTGGTCCTCTCCACCGGAGGTCATTAAAACAATATTTCCCCTCTTTCTTTGTCTGGCTGGCTTACTCTGACCACCCTTCTTCCTTAGGCACTATCTCTAATCTCTCAGTGATGCTCTGGTGCTCCCTATAGGTGAAAACGGTGTAGTGCAGACCTCCGGCCAGACCCCGAAGAGAGAGGTGACGGGGATTGAGGCAAAGCTGCTGGGCCCCAGTCCTGACCAGGCGAGCGCAGACAACCCCGTCACTCTGGTGTTCATGGGCTACAAGACGGTGGAGGAGGAGCAGGAGAGTCGCACGGCCCTCGGCATGGAGGGAGTGGACGGCAATGTGAAGGCTGAATTTGTTGTGATCGAGGATGGGGAGGGGAAAGCGGGAGGGGACGCAGCCACAGACGAGCAGGCTCCCCCTAACGGGAGCATGGCGGAGAAGGAGAAGGCCAATGGAAGTGGCGAGGAGGGGGAGAAGGAGAAGGAGAAGAAACAGACCTGCAAATGCTGCACGGTCATGTGAGCTATAGGCGCGTGTGTGTGCGTGTGCGTGCGTGTATCTGTGTGTGTGACTGTGTGAAGATATGTGTATGGATGAGTACGCTCCTGCACTTGTGCAGGCATGTGTGCCATTGCATGTGTCTGTATTTGCAGGTGTGTGTAACTCCTAAAGAAAACAAAAAAAACGCGGCGTTCAGTTACACAGCAAATATACCAACAATGAGAGCCAATCCAAGCTCCAGCTACAACAAGAACCACAGAGACTCAGTACACTTTACTCTATATACTTTCTCTGATATGTATTTGACTTTTGATTTCTATTGATATTTTTCTATTTTTCTGTCTTGGCATTTATATTGTATTCAGTATGTACATCTTTATTATGGGACTGTGTACTGTAAGTTCATTGTTATTATTGTTGGGGGGAGAAAAAACAAAAAGAAAAATGTATTAGCTCTCTGGATTGTACTGCTACCGTGTGGGGAAAACCTGGAAATTTTAGACCATTGAAGTCAAAACAACAAACTATGAAGGACACAGATACCTAAATATATATATATTTCTCTGTGTAGGCCAACCAACTACTTATCGGTCAATTTCATATTGCAATATTGTCTAAGATATTATTTTAAATAGTATTTTAATATATTGATATGAAATTATGTTTTATACAATGTATTTATTGTTTTTGGTTCTCTCTTTCATCTCCAACCATTAACTGCATGTAAGCTTGTAAGCATTACCGGCTTTGCGTTACTCTCCATAATAAGTGTCTGTGCTTTCTTGGGCTCATATCACAAGTCTTTCTATCGGTAAGTATAATTGGCGACGTTAGAATTATGCATTCTGTTTGAAAAAACACCAAACCAAAACATCAGCAGAAACACGAGCAGACAAAAAAAAGATCAGCGATCATGTTGCACATCGCATTAGCTTGATGGTAGATTCTGTATGTGGCACACGTACACGCAAATCACAGGCTTTGTGTTTATTAATGAGACGAATACATCTGAGATCATTACATTCACGAGACCATCACACACTGATTAGTCAGGCCGAAGTCATTCTGTTCTCTCAACAGTAGAAATAATGTAAATCTTTATGAGGTAGCACTGCATGAAGCCTTGCAACTTTTTGGACTTGTCACTTGTTAAGTCTCTCTTGTACGCTGTCACAATCACATGAATGTAAACCCAGGGGTTAAATTGGGATTTATTCGCCCACAAGGAGAAGAGACGAGCTCGCTCAGCTCACCGTAAACAAAATAAGCTTTTTGTCTCTTTATGAACCAAATAAAATTTGATGATACTGTAAGTTCACTGTGTGTTGGTTGGCTGCTGGTTCCTGTCCTGCTCGCTCCCAGTTTAACCCCTGACTCCTTGTCTGTAGACCTGGGCCCATTCGTACTTGAATAGAGTTGTAGGAACAAAGTTTTCAGTGCAGTTTGATGAACCTTTCTCGAGAAATAACACCAACAAATTGAGGCCTTAAATCTTGCCGCTAGATCTAAATTATTTGCGACACGAGCTTTTCCACAAACCGGGTTGTCTTTAAAAGTACAATCAAAATGTTTGTTTGAATAATGTTATGTTATTATCACGACAATGCATGCCTTTAAGCTTTCACCGGGAAAAGGTTCAGAAGGCCTATTGAAATACATTTTGGCCCTTGTCCCCTCATTCGTTTGGCAGACAGATGAAGCTTTGAATGGCCTGGGTCGGGGGACTCGGCTCCCCCTCAGGCGCATCCATGTCTCTGACTCACCTCCACCATCACCATCACTTTATTATGACACCGCTTCATCATCCTTGTCCGAACCACAGCATGACCTTCTATGCTCGGAGACACGCAGATCTAAAACCTCTGAAGTTGGTGCTAATCCCGAGTCTCGTCTGAAAGAACTCTCCTTCCACCAACTATCGTTCAACTCGTTCCTGTGTCTTAGTTAAATTGCTGGTGGAGGGGGGTGATTTAGAGCCTCCTGCATATTTACTGTTGAATATGAGAGTCTTTTGCAACACACAGTGCCAGATGCATCCTCTCAAGTCCTGCCTACATTTACCACCTGAGAAAGCGATTCTCTCTTACATTCCAAAGGGAGGTCAGCAGGCGCGGACAGATAAAATAGTCTATGCTTTCCATATGTACAGTTCCACTGTAATTGTACAACTTGCAACTTTGTTTCCTATAATGACTCTCATGTTTTTTTCTTTTCTATGGCCTTTTTGCAAGGCAGTATGTTGTATTTGATGTGTGTATTTTTGAAGAAAAAAAAAAGACGACATCTGTGTATTGTTGGTGCCTTTGTCAGGTTCATTTGGTTGGACTTGTCTGTCTGCCGCCATTTTTTGACCGGGGTTTTTCTTGCTGTGCTCCAGGTCTGGATGACCCACTGGAAACACTGCCTGTTACTCTGAAGGGTAGCTCAACTCGTATGTTACAACAATGAAACTACTAATAATCGTGGCAAGCTTGGGTGTTAGAGAATACGCAGACGACTGTTGGTGTCTTCATGCAAAAGCTTTGCATCCTGTGAGAACTTTTGATGGTTAGTTTTTTTTAGTTTACCGATTCGTTCCGACGACAGGATCTTATCGAAACGAACCCCCACCTGAGTTCAGAAACTGTTTCATTAGGATGCAAACTTTATCCTGGGGTTGAACTAACAGCCTGTGTATATGCAGCACATACACATGTATATATGTGTCGATATGCATACATGCATCTGTATACATGGAAGTACATGTAGATTTTGGTCAGCTAAAGCTTTGCTAAAGAGTGGGTCTCTGGGACAACAGCAGAAAAAACAGCCTTGTGTTAGACCAATGCTTGTTCATCTATTCTGTGGCCGTCTAAATGTTTAATCTTGAATAAAACTACTGTTTGTTTACAGCAAGTCAGATAATTTTGTACGTAATTAACCGATTGTGCGCATGTTGTGGATAGAGCTGGGCACATAAGCCTCAGATAATGATGTGAGCAGCTTTGGCATTTCAGCCGTGGGAGTCACAGACGGTATAGGGCACCCTCCTGTGAGGATAAACACACAATTACACATAGATAAATCTTTCATTTGTTGGAGAGTAATTGGCTATTTAAAATGTGCAAAATGAAAACACTTCAACAACTTTTCATTTACTGAAAAAAAAACCCTGACAAAAGCTAGATGAGGTTTTTTTTGGGAAAAAGAATGTAACGACAAATTTCAGTACAGAAAACAGTTGGTGTAGATTTATTGTAAATACTTGGGGATAGTTGTACTTCCAGTCTGAGGAAATTAGGTGGAAGTTTTGCAGCGTGCATTTCCAAAAGCATGCCACTAGAGAGCAGACATTTACTGTTTAGCGCCTTGTTTCTTTGACACTTTTCAAATATCCAGTTGACATGTGTGGGAGGGTGAGAGAGTTCATTTGGGAAACAAAGAAAAGGAAGCTCCTCGACAAGGCATTCATCAGAACAAGGTCAAACATGCATTGAAGACAATCATGACAAGCATATAGCTCATTTCTGCAGCATTGCGTAGAGGGATTATGCAGGGATTTGCAAAGTCTCTTGAGCCCAGTCGATACACAGTGGATCCGCCTTGCAGATGTGTGATCAGAGCAATTGTACCATCGAACAGGAACAGCACCGCTGTCACTGCCACGTCACGGGACTGAGAAGAAGAAACTTTGTGCTGTTTTTCACACCCCTGACAATGCTTTTCCACAGTCTCACGCAACCACAAACGAAAAACATTAATGTCCTGTACTGAACCAGCAGAGTGTTGAAAAGCCACGTAAAAGAAGGGAGACAGGAGTTTAACGAAGGACGAATCTTAATGGATTGAGCAAACATATTTATTCAACTATGACGCAAAGAAATCAACCTATTGGCACCATGAGAAAAGGAATGTCAGACTGTAAACTGTGCCAAGCTATCAGTTTCAATTCTTTTGTTTATTATTGTAAGCCTGTCTGACAGCAGCATGAGGATAACCTGAAAGCACAGTAAAACACAGTACACTGGTACCACCAGTTCTCCTTTTCTGACCCCTTTCCCCCTTGAATCCTGTCAAATTAACATGCAAACCTCAGATTCAGCTGCTTTCCATTGCTCATGAATTCCAAAGGGAAGTCACAATACTCAGAGTTATTCAGTACAGTGACTGGAACAAGCTATTTATTCCCTCCATTGCCCACATCAGCTCTCAACCTTGTTTCATGGCCATTTCAGTTTAATTCTATCTGTGCAGCACTTATTACAAGAAAGCTAATGACACTTTACATTCAACGTAAGGATGAATAAGAACTCAGCCATTCCAGATGGATAAGCAGAGGCGGTATTGGTGGATAAAAGCCACTTTAGCCAAGAATAAAAGCCTCCATCGGGACTGCACGGTGGTGTCGTGGTTTGCCCTCTGGCCTCACAGCAGGATATTTTCCCGGTTTCTTTCGCAGTCCAAAGACGTACACGAGTTCATTCAGTGATTTTAGGCTGCCTACATGTTTGTGCTTGTCTCCTTGATTCATCGATAGCCTGATTTCAAAATACAACTCTTGCTTGCACTTGCATGACTTGAAAACATGTGCTGACAAGGCAAAGTGTTGAGACAACTGTGTGGGCTCCACCTAAACCAGTTGTGCAAAAACAAGGAAACTGACGACAGTTATTTGCAGAGAAAAACAAACTGGTGAGAGACCAGAATCCAAACACTTGGAACCACCTGTGGATTTAGATTGATTACTGTTTGAGAAAGTACAGACCAATCACCAAGTCCAAGGGGCAACACAGGTGTGTATTTGAATACATGTTTGATGTATTCTCAAGCAATAGATATCTTTTCTTTATTCTACCAGAGACACTTCAGGTGGAAGAGTAAATCTCCCAAAATTTAAAAATTAGGACGTGTCAGTGTCGGTGAATGTTTTCATTCTTGTTTCCCTCTGGGTTCTTACTTTCCCTGTTCCTGTTTAACTTCAATTAAAATCTTTATTGAAGTTGAAAAGACAAGCTAAGGTTAGAAAACTATTCTTCTAAGACATTTTGATAGCCTTTCAGTCACTAAAAAAAGCAAAAAAAAATGTAGCATAACTTTCCACCATACCACTTTGGTCAATTTGTTTTGGTTTTAGAATCATCCGTTTGCAAAGGTTTGTGATAAAAGAAAAGTAATAAATCTTCAAAAGAATGGGTGTAATTCAAAAGCCTTCACAAATCTAAGGAGTTCCCTCGAGTTCCTTAGTGAATGAGCACAGTCAAACTAATGATAGGTGTGGTTGTTCAAGTTTAACATCATGTACAATACCCCATCAAGTCCAACCACTGGATCTTGTACTGGAAATTTGCCGCGACCTTATTTTCTCACAAAATGATAGTTGTCTTACCCAATAGCGGCTCGCGGAGGCGCTTGGCCCCGCCTCTTTCTGGCTCCTGGAAGTCCCTGGACTAATCAGCGCTCGCCTCCGTATGTTCAGCCATTTTGTAAGAAAATCAAGCAAGTCTGCCGCCCTACCTTCGCTTCAGACCTGCAGTTTTTTTCTTGTGCAATGGACGGGTAAGTGAAAAGAACCACACTCAAGACCCACATTTTAAACATTAGAATCCTTCGCGGGGGGTTTTATTCCCTAACTTCGTTTGCTTTATGCGATGCTCCGATTTCCGAGGGCGTTCCGTTAATCGTCAGTCCGGGAAAGTTTACTTGGAGCGGTTTTTTCATCAAAACATGCAACAGTTAGCAGGAGCGCAAGCTAACTAGCAACATCGCTAGCGTCACAGCTAACAGTCATTAGTGATGGGAGTCGTTTGAGTTAGTTTACCTTTTTTCCATTAGCGACATGGGAGTGTGAGCGAGCGTAACTTAGCTCGAGTTAATATGTTGGTAACGCTTTTATTGTACGAGAAAAACGGGCAGTCGGTGCCGTTTGTCCAGGTAGGCGTCAGTTCTCAGTGGCTAACTGAACCTTTGTAACTTGGTTTCACGGGAACTCGGGCGCTAGCTAAAGCAACGTGTCTCATTTCCGCATTCATTTGTCTGCGGAGTTGCCAGGGCCATGTTGAAGATGTCTGGCCTCAACAATTCACGTTGATTGAATCACAGACTTCTACACCGACTTATCTAATCGGGGTAGGATACAGGGGAAAAAAGCCATTGTATAATTTATTTGCGTTTTTTACCTCCTCCTGCGGGAGCATCTGATTTCGACAGATTGAAGGACGGAGGACTTCGTAAGCGGCGTGAGAGCTGCTTTTAACTCTCCCGCAGCGTTGCATTTGTTATTGAGAGGTTTCCTTTTATTTTCCCTTGAGCAAAGTGGCAACTCTTGAATTTCGCTTGTTTTTTTCCACCGACTTTAGCCGCCTAGACGCTGACTTGTATCCTGTGGGATCCGGCTACGTCCCTGAAATTGAGTAAGTATATTTTGTTTGTTTTTTTTGCACGTTTGATTTTGAGCGTTCAGCATCCCGATTTTTCCGAGCCCTGTAAATGGGCTCATGTTTTAATGAGGAAGTGTGTCTGGCTTTACTTTAGCGTTGCACTGGTTGTTGTTTCCAAAGTGTGCTTTTGACTCGATGCACTAGTTTCCTGATCAAACAAAAATTGTGTTTTCTTTTACAACAGTGTCCATGACATATCAGTTGGCACAAAGGTAAGCATATTATATCTTTTCACTCATTGTAATGTGGTCTTTGTGATTTAAATTTATCGGTAGTAGTTGCATGACTTGTAGTAATCATAGTTAAGCTCTGGTTTTTATAATTCATAAAGGAAACGGGGCTGTTTTGGATTGTACACCCATTAGGACATTTGTTTTTCACCATTTGTTTCTCAAAACTTTGCACAATAAAAGAGGAAATGGAGAAAAAAAACCGAGCTCACATCAGGGACTTGAGAGGCATAATCGAGAGACATAGCCTGACATTTTGCAGGAGCTTCCTCTATAATTACAGAACTGCTGTCCAGAGCCATTTCTCATGTGTAATGGGCTAGCTGTTTGTGAAGGCTTATGAGATACAACTAAATGATCAGTACACAGAGGTTTGAGCTTCTCGTAAGGCTATGCACACAGACTATTTTATAATTCACTTACAATAGATTTACTGAGGTGGGGCTTGCATGTTTTCCTGTCTTGTGTCTATTTGCCTGTGTAGCAGTTGAAAAGAAACTTCCTGCTGTTTATTTAATGTGTCCCTTAATCGCCTGGTGGCTTTACTGGAATGTTAAGAAAGCTGGATCCTGTTTTGCTGCAAGATGTTTACTCTCTGTTGTTTCTACCGCAAGACTGCTTGACCAGCAACGTCAGAATGAATCGGCAACGTATTGCTCAACAGTAAATCTGTTGCATGACGCAGGGCTCAACATTTACAGCATTGGTAGAGCTTTTGTTTGTGCGGTGTAACTTGTAGGAGAACCGTTTGTTTTTCAACTCGTTTCAAAAGTTACGGTTGGTACTGTGTGCACACAATAAAAATTCCTGGAGAAGGAGTAATCGCTGGTGAAAGGGCCTGAGGCAGCCGTGTGTAGGTGGAGAAACTTAACTCAACTTAGCGCGGGACCCATCTTCCTCCAACACTCCTCATCCTCCCGGGCAAAGGTCTTCATTTTGTTTAAACAAACAATCAGGCTAGTTACAGAGACACACCCCACCCCTCAATTCATTTAATGGCAACTTTTTCTTTTGTTCTGGGTCGTAATACACATCTTCAACGTAGCTGGTAGATACATAAGGGTTGACTCCTGAAGTGAGTGTATTTCACTTTTCTCTGTTCTTGGGGTTTGATGTGCTGTGGTGGTGATGATGCAGAGTTATGGAGCCGTGCTTCACTGGAATCTGTAATTATTCTGTCTGGGCAGAGAGTCTGGTATTCCGCGGTCACATTCCAATCTCCCCCCTCCAGCCCCCTGGTGAGGCACAGCTCCCTGCCCCCTCCGCTGGGGAGGGCTGATCACAGTGAACAAACATGTCTGTACCTGTGCTTTCTCCTCCCATTAACTTCCGCCCTGCTGCCCCATGCAGAGGCCTACAAGTCCCTGGGAGAAGCATGAGTTCAAATGAGTCGTCTTGGGTTGAGTTTCCTTATGAGAGCACAGTGCGTTCTTCCTCCTCTCTGAAATTCTACACTGCAGTTTAAAACCTTTGTTCCTCTTTTTTTTTCTCCTGGCGCAATGCAAACCAGGTGTGACAAAGCACGAGGGCCCAATAAATTACTCAGTATTTTCTCTCTTAAATCATAAGTTGAAGACACTGCCACTGCCAGGCAGAGACAGTTGCTCAAGAGTTTCACCCTGTGTGCCAACAATGTGTTATTATTCTCTAAGGGTAACTATTATGTTGTCAGCATTTTGGGCAATGATGAATGTGAAGAAGTAATTACACATTAAGGTGGTTTGTGTTTGGAGGAAACAAAACAGTGTAACAAACTAATTATACATGTTGTTTTTTCCTCCATTGTTTTTAACTTTACCACATTCACTTAAAGACTTTCTGTCTCAACTCTGAAAAAGCCCTACTTTTCTGTGTGAACTGATGTTCCTGTGTTGCACCGTCGATCGTTTCAGCTTTATGGTTATTATTAGAATGAGGAAGTGGGAGGAGAGAGTCCAGCCATGGGACAGTAAACTACAGTCCCCCGGAGGAAGTTTAGCAAAGCCCTGGAAGTGGGCCTGATCTCGCTGCTCTTCCTGTTCGGAGTTGGTCTGCTGACTGATAATGTGACTGTGACCGCCCACAACTGGCCAGTCCGACTGGAGCCCCTTCCTCTTGTTTCTCATCGCTTGTATCTGCCCTTGGCCTGATTTTTGTTGTTCTTGTGATTAAGAATATTTTAAAATGCATTTTTCTCCTATGACTGAAACACTCACTGTTCTTTATTTTTTTGAGTTGTGGGCATAAAAGAAGCATTGTTATGAAATGTTTCAACGCCTATATGGTTATTCTTACGTTGATTTGTGTTTTCTTTCATGTTCTCGCTTGTGCATAATTTGAAAATTAAAAACAGTTTGTAAAGGTAGGGTCAGGGGCTTCTGTGAGAAGGTATATGAAGCACGGTGCTTGTTATAGTAAAGTGAATTCACAACAGACCTTCCCTTTGTGAGACTCGGAGTGAAGGTGTCAGACCCAACCAAACCATCTGGGAGTCGAAGAGTAGTTAATGTCTGCTCTGTTTAGTGCTGTGCTCTCATAGCAACTGCCACCATTAAATGCTCTCCCTCTCTGTCTTGCTCGCTCTCTCCCTCAAATGGCTTTGTTTCTGGCTTTTGTGAGTAGTCATTGCAGTTGCTTACTCCTCCCAACTTGAATATTTAGATTTGTAGAGTGAAGAAGAATGCTAGCAAACCTGCATGACTGGTTGTTGTTAAACCTCTGTGGGGCTCTTCAACTACCAGAGAGTCCTCAGGGCTCCATATGTGCGCGCTGCCGCGTAACAATGCCCCTAGTCTCAGCTTGAACAGGACCTTCATTGTAGAGTGTTGTAGAGCTTAGTCTGCTGAGCCACTTCTTGTGACTGCAATACTTCATCTCGCACAACCACAAACACACACACAACCATGAGAACAGCCCTGAAACAGCACTTTATATCTACTGAAGAGAGAGGGTGAGCTTCACTGGGAAAACAGTCGTCCAGTGTGGCCAGGGACCGTCCACATCCTGCGTAGCGATCCAAAGGGCTTCATTCTGTTATCGTTTTCTCTGAGTGAAAACAAACAATGATATGTAATAAACTGGCAGACAGGTGATTGATGAACATTTTAATTTCAGGTTATTGTTTCCTTGTCATCCTGTGTGGCTTGGGAATAAAACACATTTGGATTAGCTGAAAAAAATGGCCGTCATTTGTTTTGATTGTGGTGTGTATTTTTGAAGTGGGTGTGTAATGGAAAGTGAAAAATTCCTCCAGATAAGCCAAGTTTCTGAGTTTTTCCTGTTGAAGAAGGTGGAGTTCTTCTCAAGCTTGTGTGCTCGATCCTCTGTTGGTTATCGGATTACTTCCTGCTTTATCACACAATGGCTCCGTAATATGAGAACTGTGTGCTTTCCACCTGCCATGCTGAGCATTCATTGGTGAATGCACTGAAGTGAACCATTGTTTTTCTCTCCTTCTGCAGAGGGGATCCGACGAACTCTTTTCTTCCTGCATATCCAACGGACCCTATATCATGAACTCAGGTAGGGAGGGGGTTGCCATGGAAGGGTGAATCCTTTTTATTGAAGTGCTTGACGTCTCTGTGTTGTTTGCGTTGCCATGACAATCAATCCATTATTCAAGGAGAACCAGAGCCTTCTGTTCCCTCCCTGATTGTATCTGCGTCTGTTTTCTCCTGCAGCCAATGGCAACGACAGCAAAAAATTCAAAGGTGAGGTCCGCAGTCCCGGTGTCCCATCACGCGTGGTCCATGTACGCAAGCTGCCCAACGACATAAATGAAGCTGAGGTGATCGGCCTGGGACTGCCCTTCGGGAAGGTCACTAATCTATTGATGCTCAAAGGGAAAAACCAGGTAAGCAGAGGCAGTTTCAGGTCTCTACACTAAACCTGTTGTGCGTTGTGGGTTAGTTCATTCAGGTCATAGGATCATTTTACTAAACCTCTGTCCTGACCTGGATTTGCACCAGCCATCCTCTTGTTGCTTCTGTGTTCCTCAAATGGTGTCTTTTTTCGCTATAATCTTCGTCTGTCAAATCTCTGAATTCTTTTTGCAATTTAGAAATATTAGCATTGCTGACACTGTTCATTATATGAAAAAAAAGCAAATTTTCAGACTCAGTCACAGTATTAAAGCATTGCATTAACTTGTAAATGGTTTGTGATTTAGCGTGTTCCCCTTGTCTTTTCTTGCAGGCCTTCTTAGAACTGAACAGCGAGGAGTGTGCACAGACAATGGTGAGCTACTACTCCTCTGTCACCCCTGTCATCAGAAACCATCCCATCTACATGCAGTACTCGACCCATAAGGAGCTCAAGACGGACAACTCCCCAAACCAAGTGGTAAGGATTATCACTCGCACACATGCATTTGTTTGTGGTGCTCGCTGTTTAGATTTGAGGGATTTTTTCACAGTTTTTATCACGGCACCATATTGGCAAAGGTCATACATGGATTTTTATTTTCCCTTCTCAGCGTGCTCAGGCAGCTCTGCAGGCTGTCAATGCCCTGCATGGAGGTGGGATGGCAAGCATGGCCATTTCTGCCGAAGCTGGTGGCATGGGAGGAGGATCACCTCAAAGCCCCGTCCTCCGAGTCATCGTGGAGAACCTGTTCTACCCGGTCACCCTGGATGTGCTACATCAGGTAAAAGCAGCTCGTTGTACTCTGAATAAATTTGGTGCGTCCTTGTATGCAGTGCCAGGTATAGAACAAGACACTTTGAATTATTCACTCTCAAACACAGCTTGACAACCTGCTATACCACCCACTCTGTCGCTATAAATATGCTTCAATGTTTATTTTTTGTTGTGTGTGCCTCCCCTCCTACTACAGTTTATAAATACTTTTTATATTTCTGTGAATTGTCAGAGTAACACCATGTAACACAATAGGCATTTATCTCTCAGCATATCTCATTTGTGTTTGTGACTGAACACCTGATCACATTGAAAGTTGTGCCTCTTTCTCACAGATTTTCTCCAAGTTTGGCACCGTGTTAAAGATCATCACATTCACCAAGAACAACCAGTTTCAGGCTCTGATCCAGTATGCTGATGGCATGACGGCTCAGCATGCTAAACTGGTAAGGCTGGTTTCGTCTTTCCCTTTCACATGCTTCTGTTTCAGTTGAGGTTGTGAGCAGTGGTTGCAATGTTGAAACCAGCAACGGCAAGTCATTGTGGTCACATCAGTGTTTGCAGCGTGCAAACACTTCATCAAGCCAGTTACAGTTTAAACCCATCAACGTGAATACAACAAATATGTTACCTCGCTCCATTGTTGTCCCTTAGTCTCTGGATGGGCAGAACATCTACAACGCTTGCTGTACCCTGAGGATCAGCTTCTCCAAGCTCACCAGCCTCAATGTCAAGTACAACAATGACAAAAGCAGGGACTACACCCGACCGGACCTCCCGACCGCTGATTCGCAGCCCTCCCTTGACCCACAGACCATGGCTGCAGCTGCGTTCGGTGAGATGGAGATTATTTGTCAATTTTTGATATGTTCCATTCTCTGATCATTTCTCTAACTGTTGTGCTTTTTCTTTGAAGTTGGAACTTCCTTTTTTCTGTCTGCTTTGTGCTCATCTTTGTTCCTTTCTTCTAGCAGCACCAGGCCTCATCTCGGCCTCTCCTTATGGTGGAGCTCATGCTTTCCCCCCAACCTTTGCCATCCAGCAGGCAGCAGGTCAGCACTCATTTGATTCTACTCATGTTGGACACCGACTAATGTATTCTTTGTCTAAGCATTTTACAGGTTCAGTCTTGTATCGTTGTTTAAGAAATGGTTGTTTCTGGCAGGTCTCACCGTACCTGGTATTCCGAGTGCCCTGGCGTCTCTGGGAGTGGGCCACAGTGGCATGGCCGCCGCTGCAGCAGCTGCCAGCCGGCTTGGCCTGTCCGGCCTCACTGCTGCCGGAGGACACAATGTCTTGTTGGTCAGCAATCTAAACCCAGAGGTCAGTGCCCTGGCTAAACTTAAACATTTCTACATTGTGCTGGATCACTACAGTTCAGAGCAACATTTAGGATGCTACTTTTTACATAAAGGTTTGCAGATGTAGGTGCACTTACGAGAAGAGTGTTTTTTGCCCTCATCTTTTCACTACTTCCATGTGATTGCAAAAGTCGGAGCGCCACGTTCCTTTTTTGTAAAGTACAAGGGGTCATCAAGTCAAAGGTTCTTCTCTTTCAGGACCTCTCTGTGTTTGACCAAACTTGCTGCATTTCTTACCTGCCACTTTGCTCACTGTGAATTTTAAGTTTATTCAAAAAACTAACTTCTTTTTATTTTTGAAACTTACCATTTCATATCTTCATTTTTGTCCATTAGTTGAAATCATTCTTGAGTTGTTGGAGAGACAATATTACTTTTTTGACGTATTTTTAAAGCAACAAATGTTTAGACTTTATTTCAACAGTGTGTAGAATGTATCAGTCTTTCACACCCAGCGCATTTACTGTAGTCAGGTTTTGATATATGACACTGTAATTTTAAATAACATCCAGATTTTTGAAATAATGCAGTAGATTCAGATTTGAGTGTTTATTTAGACATGATATAAAATCTAAAACATCTTCCATAGGATGTAATATAAAAGTACATATTGTCTCTGCCTTTTTCTGTATTTCATTGTTAATCTTTTTTTCTCTTCTGTTTCTCCTAGTGTTCCCATAGTGACAGTGCATTTTAATTTAGCCAGTTCTACTGTCTGAAGCACTACATTTCTTTGTGTATACTGACCTTGTTTTTTTACTTCCTTTTCTCTCTCTTCTTCTTCTGTCCCCCTCTCTCTCTTTTTTTGTTTTAAACCCTTCACCTCAAATCCCGCCAACTGACTGCACGCCCCATGACCAATTGTTCCTTCTGTCCAATCCCCTCCTCCTCTGTAACAACTGTAACTACACTCATCCCCCTCATCCACCCATCCCTCTTCCTCTTTTATACCGTCCCCCATTTGGAAATGCACACAAATTGAAAACACAACATTGGCACCTCCATTGATTTTTATCGATACCTGCCCTTCCACTATCTTCTTTCTCTGTCCTCATCTTCATCTTTCTCTTCCTCCTCCTCTCCCTGCTCAACTCCTGTCCACCCTCCTCTTTCTCTCTCCTCATTCTCTTTTCGTCCCTCATGCCTCTCCTTCCTCCATGGTACTGTGGCCTTCCTGTGGACCTCGCTGCCTGTGGCCTGCGGACATGTCCCGACTCCACTCCACTGTCCTCCACTCCGCTCCGTCTCTTTTCCCCTGTCCCCTGTTCCCTCTCCCCCTTTGGCCCCCCTGCCCTGCTGCTCCCCCCTGCTGTCTCTAAAGAGCGTTACGCCACACTGCCTCTTTATTCTTTTCGGTACGTTATCATCCTTTCATCTTCTTTTTTTATTACTACTGTTACCTGGCGAGGTGGGCATGTCTTGTCTCATGTTGTTGGCTTTGTTTATTTTTTTTAACCGCTGATGGCTCATCGTCAGGCTACAGGGCTATGAAGGGAGGGGGTGTCTGTTTTGGAGTTGGTTTGATCTGTTTTGGTTGTCGTGGGTTTGTGTGAGGAAAGTAAGGTGAGAACACCACAAAGCTGCAGCATTTCATTTCGTTTAGTTTTTTTTCCACCAGCTGTGATTTACTGTTAATGGCTGTTTTTCATCTTCAAAGAGCGCAGCTCTTCAATGGAAATATTGCCCCACTAATTCGAAGTGTGGGTATCATTTTGTCAGGGAATGAGGAGGGAGGCCGATCTAAATTCTAAAGCCTCACCCTCAGGAAGAGAATAAAAGTCAGCACTTTATTGGTTTCCCACCGTCTCATTTAAAGCCATGAAAATTGATTCTATATTTTTTTTAATTAATTTTCCAAATAAAAGAAACGGTCCCCTTGAGTCACCCGGCAACAATGCACAGAACTATGAAATGCTGCTGCTTTCAAGTGATTGTGAGTTTGGCATATTCCTCGGATTATGTCACCAAATTATGCCTTTCCAGTTTGTCAGTTACTGAACTGTAGGTATGTGCATGTTTAGTTTATTTTTGCATGTCCCTCTGGTTAGACCCTTATGTCTGTTTAAGAATTGGCTTTCCTTCACTGTAGATCAAGTGGATCACAACTTACCTAATTTACTCCTCCCTGATTTTTTTCCTCCATCTAGAAATCACCACTTCTCTCTTCTGAAGGCATTTCAGCAGTCATCTGTTTTTTGTTCTGCGGAGGGCTTATGTAGGAATAGTTCTAACGGATTATACATAAAATTAGTAGAGTAGCCTCACAATGACTTCAATCAGACAAATTGAGTTCCAAAGTGCGCCGAGTCTCTGATTTGAAGGTTGTAACTGTTGTTGTTGTTGCTGTGGTGGAGTGTGTGGCTCCTGGTGCAGCTGTGTGTTGGTCCTTTGTCGCGCTTGTGTCGTGACTCCTTCCTGTTCCCTTGCAGGTGTGTATGGCGATGTGATGAGAGTGAAGATCCTGTTCAATAAAAAGGAGAATGCTCTGATCCAGATGTCTGATGGCACACAGGCTCAGCTAGGTAGCTCCACTCACCTCCCACTAAACACTAATTTCTTCTTTTGATGCATCATTTTCTTTCATCTTGTCCACATTATGTTGCTGCACATTATGAGTCCTGCTGAGAGAATAATTCACATCCTCTTGTTTGTTTCCTTTCATGAGTTCTATTTTTTTGTTGCACTGCAGTGTCTATAAAGTTAACAATCCTTAAAATGAAAAATGAAAATAACATGGAAATAAATGATAGTTATGACCTGGATGCTGATTTAAAATGAGAAAATGAATGTATGCGAGTGGAAACCTCTTCTTGCACTCACTTCTCGTGGTGGTTTCAGCCATGAGCCACCTGAATGGCCAGCGTCTGCATGGCAGGGCCATGCGGGTGACCCTGTCCAAGCACACAACAGTCCAGCTGCCCCGGGAAGGCCACGAGGACCAGGGCCTCACCAAGGACTACAGCAACTCACCGCTGCATCGCTTCAAGAAGCCGGGCTCCAAGAATTACTCCAACATCTTCCCGCCCTCTGCAACGCTCCACCTCTCCAACATACCGTGAGTGTTCACCAAACATTGTTTTGGTCCTGACTCAGTTTTTCTGTTTTCACGCTTTGTATGAACAATCCCCGACAATATTCTCTCTCTTAGATGCACTTTTTAAAGATTTAGTGCTTTATGCCACCTGTAAATGAAGCAACAAGAGTATGTCAGTCATGAGAAAACGAAGCTATATGTTTAAATGTTGTTTGGTTTTGGTTCCTGCATTTTGGTTAAATTCAAGCCCTTCAACTTGTTGCTTTCAGGCCTTCTGTGGTGGAGGATGATCTCAGGAGGCTTTTTGCCAGCTCAGGAGCCACAGTCAAAGCCTTCAAGTTCTTTCAGTAAGTTCTACCTCAGTCACATTCAGTCGTGCAGGACAGTTTGTTGAATCCTCACCTCATGTGAACACACCGTTCTCCTGTGGTCTGACAGGAAAGACCGCAAGATGGCCTTGATCCAGATGGCCTCAGTGGAGGAGGCAATCGAGTCGCTCATCGAGTTCCACAACCACGATCTGGGGGAGAACCACCACCTTCGAGTGTCCTTCTCCAAGTCCACCATCTGAGTGCCTTTCCTTTAATCCTCCAAGTCTACTGCCGCCTGAAAGCCTCTGTTTTTAAGGTTGAATTCAGTGGAAATGGCCACCATTGCATATTTATAGTTCCGCTTTATTGGAGAATGTTGCTCCTTTTTCCACTTCTGTCAAACCTAAAGTCTTTTTCATTGATCAGTGTGGGAGTCTTTCAATCATTCTGATTGATCCTGGTCCTGATTAATGATTTAAGGCCCCAAGACACCAAGATTTGAAGGGAAAACATGTTTGATTTGTTAGTATATTTTGGCATTATGAGAAAGACATTTTAAATTGAAACGTAAACAGATATATTTTCCCACCGTGCACAGACTGATGCTTGTATATTTCTTTGTAATTAAGATTGGCTTATTAGCAGGTTCCCCAGCAATATGTTTTCAGTATGAAGTCCTGCATCCTATTTGTGACTCATTATGTTTAGTGCAAGTAATGGATTTAGCCAATTTTTCTCATTCTCAACACAGTCTTCTGTGAAGCCCGACTTCACTTCCAAGTCTGAGGTCGTGCTCCTGAGAATGTAAACACAGTACACATGCAGCGCTGCAAGTGAAGCAGCTGGTGTAAACAAAGTTGCTCAGGAATCAGCGAGTGGAGTAAAAGCACACAGCGTCGAGGGCGGGCTTTTGGATACAAACCCCCAATGGTGAATTTCGGATGCAGGAGCTGTGAGGAATGGGCAACATTCTCCAATGAAGCGCGTTCTATGGGAGGAGAAGTAAAGGCAGCTGATGAACTTTCCCTTTAGACCAAATCGCTTACAGAAAACACCCTCCACCACAGATGTTTGCTAACATGGATGAATCGCATCCGCACCAGACACACTTAAGCATTCCTTTTAATATATTAGTTGTGTGGAAATATCCATGTGTGTGTGTGCCTTTTTGAAATGCCACTTTGAACCTGCTTGGCCAGTCAGAAACGGTTGAAGACGAAGGATTTCTCTTTTGAGCTCACAGACCATCAATACCTTTTTCTTTCCTTTTTTTCCTTTTTTTTTTTTAAACTCTTTTTTTTCCATCTTACCTTAAATCACCAACCATTGTTGTTTTCTGGGGATCCATACCACTATCAGAATAATATGGTCACACTTTTTTCTCTCACTCATTTAGTCTTGTGCCTTACTTTGCCCCTGCCAGATCCCTCTGGCCTCATTTGGATACATCATTAAAAAAAAACCACGCCTTTTCTATACCAGCATCGTTGAGACGGGGCTAAAGTGGCTCATTTAATCAGTTTATTTTCTGTGAACACAAATGTTTATCTTTGTATGCATATATCCCCATTATATGTATGTAGAAACTATGAATGTAAGTTGGTTAGATGCGTAATATCCTTGCTAGGTGATGTAGCTCTGTTAAGTGTATTGTTGCAGGCGTAGAGCTGTGTTCAGCCTTCCTGTCTCACAGTCCCCTGTAACGTCCACACAGTCCTCCTTGGACAGTGGTGTTCGGGGCCTCATTTAACCATATTACGTTCATCTATATGTGGACACCTATATATTCATATATCTTTTCTTTATGTTAGGAATTACATGTTTATTACTTCTAAGCTTAGCTTGTAGTGGCTGGGTTTGATCACTAGCGCAGTGCCTTGACTCCTTGCGTTTTTAATCTGCGGCTGAAACAAGCCTGGTCAGTTGACTTTGTTTACCTCTTGTTCAGGTGTTTATCTCGCCTCTCTGCAAAGATGCCTTTATCTTACATTCAGGTAGTCCTACCTGTCAGAGGGCAGCTTGGAGGCTTTGGTCAGTTGATAGTGACGACAGTCTCCAGCTGTGTTGAAGAACAAAAAAACAAACACAGCGTGAACATTTTTTTCCCCTCCCCTTAAATTCAGGATTTCCACAAGTGCAGGCTGGGACGGCCCCTCTCTCCCTCCTGTGTGCGTGCACACTCACAATCAGGTTTATCAGTGCACTTTTCCTCCATGGTAGGTCCAGGTTGGCACCATCACGCTCAAGTCTTAACGTCGTCACATTCCTGCGTGCCTCAGGCACCGGTCTCCACAGCCGCGACCACTGTAGTCTTGGACCACATACAGATGTTCTCTGACTCTATTTTTGTAAAAGATTCTTATGCATGGTTTAACAAAGCTTCATGTAGCTGCAGACGGTTATTGCTGTTAAGGACCAAAGTATGTTCTACCCCTGACTTTTTGTGCTATTTGTGTTCTCTTGCCTTTTCTTTCCCCACGTCCTGCTGTTCAGAATGAAAATCAACAAAAGGCCTCAGTTCCAATCTGCTTTTCCTCAGATGCCTTCGACAAAAGTCACATTAAGATAAGATTGTCTTTTGCGTAACGACGTATACTGTATACTGTGCCCCTTTTGTTTGGTATTACAAAGAGCCTCCTACGGTAGCAGTTGCTTTAGGACGGATGCCTAATTGAACCACAGTTGTAGCTGTGATGTCGACAGTGTAGAAGATTATATTCCTTTTCTTTAAAAGCTTTTATTTTTCTCCTTTTTATATGGGGGCGGGGTGGGGTTATTGTATGAAGCCGGGTTGATGGTTGTATATATTCATGTTTTTGTACCACAAAATCGTTTGGATTATATCCACTTTACGTTCAAAACATGTATATTTTGATAAAAACAATACAGACATAACGAGCTCCGCCGAGCTGTAAAACGTGAAAAAAAAGAACCTTTTGTAACACAAAGACATTAAACCTATCTGACCACACAAGTGTCTCTGTATGTGCCCCACTCCCCCCGCCCCTCACCTCCGCGCCCGGTCTGTTCTTTGTCTCCTGCATCTTCTGCTGCCTTCAATAAATCTTTAGTTTGTTCCTTCTTTCATCTGGCCTCATTTGGTTTCTGTCTCTTCCTCCTTTTTCCTGTGGAGCTGCTGTTCTGTATCCGTTAACATCTCGTAACATTTTCTGCGTTTCCCATCCTGTTTACAACTGGTAGGTCGTTGTTGTTTTTTGTTTTGTTTTTTAATCTTTTACTGTGTTTCCAACTTTGTATTCATCTCATCTGAAACCTGACTGACTGCTCATCGGGGCTCGGCTCAACTCTGGATGAAACAGCTGTGATATTTATGGCAGGGTGCAGAGTTAATTCGATATGCAACGCTAGATCCTGGCTATTCCCACTGATTCTGAATAATCCTTCATCCTCCTGTGCTCTGCTTTGACCTTTTCCGTTTGGCGGGTCCGTGTAGCTCTCGGGAGAAGAGTCAGGTTGTCATGGGAGCCGAGTCACCGAGGCTCATAAGATGAATTATTAAGAGAAAACACAAGGATGACTATCCGGCGAATCTGGCACCCATATCTATCAGATATCTCGTGGGAACGTGAAAAGCGGGAGGTGTAACTCAAAGCCAAAATGCTGCTATACGTCCTTTCCGCCACTAGGGGGAGGTCTTGCTCTCTGATGGGGACCCGAGGCTGTTGCACAGAGGTGACTTTACCTGCCACTCACACAATGTCAATAGTTAGTGGCTTAATCTCAAGTGCTTCCCTGGGCTTTCTGGTATTATACCTTTTTTTTCCACCCTTTTTCTTCGACTTCCTCACAGAGCGGTGGAGAGGATTAACCTCAGATCTTCCCTCCCTTTTCACACAGGGACAAATGAGAGAAAAGACAGCTATGGAGCTGAGCACTGTCTGCTTTTGTGGCTGGATATTGTATAACAGCAGCAGTCTATGCAGTGTCGACCTAAATATATATATGACATGCAACAACCTGATCATTTTTTTCTCTCATTGCATGAGACAGGGCAAAATAATGCATCAGTTTTTTTAGATATTTTGAACATCATATTTTAAAAGGCTTGTTTTAAGTAACTGTAACAAATGACATTCCCATTTGAATCACTCTTTACGTGATGCACTCAGGTGGGCCTTATTTTGACTCAGCCACTGTATCCATTGTTTCCGCAAGTCATAAAACTGTGGTGGGAACGTGGTGCTGTGCCGCGCCGCCGCTTTGATAACTCAGACTCTTGTTTACTTGCAGCATGTTACTATTTCTCTCTGCACCAGGAGTAATTTAGAGCAGAGAGCCGTCTCCACAGAATCCTCTTTGGAATATAGTGCAATGCAAAGAGATTGCATAATTGGGTGGAAGGCTAACTCAAAGCAAGACGATCCAAACATAGATTTGTGTTGCTTTGGGAATATCACATTCAACTTACCAGCTCACAAAATATGCTGCTTTGATATAATTTTAATCTGTCAGGATGCATTTTCTGAAGAGAAACCAAAAACTGGCAAGCGACTGTACTTACAGCACAGGGACGCTTTCCCAAACTCTATTTTCTCTGCAAGTTACTCGACACCGACGGACGCCCAAACGGACCCAAAGCTCGTTTGCACTGTCCAAGTTGTGACTGCACGCGGGCTCGCAGCTCGTCCAATGTGTCATTTGCGTAACCTTACCCCCACCTCCTCAACCTTTGTTTGCCAGACTCAGACCCTTGGGATGTTCTTGGCTTGATCCAGCAGGCCTGCGAGCACCGGGCTAAACGCAACCATGTGGGGGCAACAATCCAACCACATCTGGCAACGTTTATTTACATTAGTACTGCGGTCTCTAATCAAGCAAATACTGGCAACCTCCAAGGCCACACACAAATGAAAACCCGGTGACTAATGAACGGGGGGGCAGGGTGCACAAGTGGTTCAAGAGACGGCTGTGTATATGCTATGTGACAGGACCAATCCCTGCTATAAGTCACAGGAAAATGCTAAACGGCTCATGCTTTAGACTCTAAGGGCTTCCACGGTTCACATGCACGTTGGACAGATTGAGAATACATTCATACTCGTGTGTTTCATTTTATAACTTCCAGATTACTCGTGTCTGTAATTTATGTCTCTCCTGAGTGGAGTTACGCCGCAGCGAGATCTTCCACTTGCCAGCTATAAATTCTGGGATTTTTGCACCCTCTTTGGAGGAGGCGCACATCCATATGCTGACTCCGACCCACATTCTCTCAGGTTTAGGATCACTTAAGAAGCCTCCATATCGGAATCCACCCAAAACTGTTTAGCCGACAGCTTACAAGAGCTTTAGACTCACTTTCAGAGTGACACGGCGGAGGGGGATGGGAGGGGGAGAGGGAAGGAGCTGCAGCTGAGGTGAAGGCTGTCTTTGGTCTACAGTGGCTTCCCTTAAAAAAGCCATCAGGAGACTATCCACCTGTTTACATATGCACGCCTCAGACAGATGTTGAATAATTCATCCACCGAGGCGGACAACACGCAGCTGTATTTGGGTTATGGGGGTGCATGGGTTCTCTCCCTGTCTGGGTTTGCACAGCCCAAATTATAGGCATTACTTCGCAGGCAGAGCAAAACTAGGCCACTTTGCATAAAGGATCCAAGGGAAAGGCACGATAAGATGTGAAAGATGGAGCCGCAGACGAGGCCTATTAGGCCCGGGAATGATGGCGCAACTCACCGGGGTTTATTTTATTTAGGGTGGGGGGTGGTGGGAGGAGGAGGTGGGGGGGCTCTTCAGTGAGAACCTGAGTGAGTCAGGGATCACTGCAGGAAACCATTTACTTGGCTGCAAATTGCATTGCTCGCCGCTCCTCCGTTTAACGTGTTGATCCCTCCTAAAGGATGCAAATGAACGAACCTGTTGCAAATAATTTTTACCGGATCGATTCTCATCTGGAGGAGGAATTGATCCGCGCTGGCGCTCACTCAGCACCGCGTATTGACGAGTGTTTGAAAGGAGCATTGAGCACTTTGTGGAAACAATGCGCACAGTTACCTCGCCGCCCTCCGTCGGCCTGAGGACGGGATGCTTCAGATGGACATGTGTGCGCGCGTGTGTGTTTTTGCAGAGGCGCGTGCATGCGAGCGCTGGCAGGACGGAGGCAGCAGGGGTGGCGGCGCTCTGTCACGCGCAGCTATCTGGAGGTTCATGGCTCACAGGTTTCAGGCTCGGCGCTGCCTCCGCTTGCCATTTGGGCCTAATGGACACTGATAGAAAATGACTCCAGTGTTCCAGCGATCCATCAGACGCCCTCCTCCTCCTCCTCCTCCTCTTCCTCCTCCTCTCCCTCCCGGTGCCCATCCATCAGGCAGCGGCTTTCAAACATAAAGTTAACTTCGCGGGCGTTTTGCGTGCCCTGATGAGGCGCAAGTAAACAGCCTTCGGTCAACCAGATGGCTGCAGAGGTGAATAATAACCGAGACAAAGACACCCCCCCCCCCCGTCACAACTTTCCGCTGAAATCTCTGAACATCTCACTTTGACTTGAACTCTCTCGTCCAGTCGGATCAAACAAAAGTCTCTCAACTTTCCAGCGTTCAGTGTTTAGCTGAGTTGAGGCTTTCTTCTGTGCATCGCCGGGGCGCAGTGAGTCAGCCCGGCCCCGGGTCCCCAGAGGCGGCGCGGCGCGGCACAGCACGGCTACAGACCCCGCCCGCGCAGGGGGGGGGGGAGGAAGAGCGAGCGCGAGATGGAGAGATGGGGGTGGGGGTTAGTTACACCGAATCAGGATGCCGGTGAGTGATGTTGCCGCCATAGGTGGAGGTTGCACGGTGGGATTAAAGCTCTGGTAATCGACGGCTCCCTGGCTGCGCCGGTCAGCGTGACGCACGGGGAAAGTGAACGCGCGCACACGCCGCGACTGGAGTCGCACTGGATCGGAGCCAGTGGCAGCGGAGGGATCACCAAGTTGGGATGCAGAAGGAGCGTGCGGTGGCGTGAGAGGGATGCTCCGGTCCCGCGGTCGCCCCGCTGACTCAAGTTTGGACAGAGAGCGACGCGGCGGAGCGCCTTTTGTCTCCAGTGGATTTATTTTTCTTCAAGCAGAGCAAGAAAAAGGTCAAGTAGGCGCAGTTTTTTAGCCCGTGAAGAGAGACTGGCGCTGTGGAAGGAGCGGAACAAAGCGTGCGCCGGGCTCACAGCGAATCTGGGTAAATAAATATGACGGGCGATTGTGACGCCGTCTCGTGTGTGCTGACGGCCAGCGGTCTCGCCGACAGAGTTGCGACTCTTGGATGAATTGTGGAGCGTGATTCGTCGCATTTCTGGAGGAAGGACGGGGGTCGTTTCCAGGTGGCGCATCTGTCTCCGGCGGCGCGTAATGGGAGAAAAGTTTCGGACCTTGCAGAGGAAACGCACTCGCAGCATCCAGCCGCCGACGCGCTTGTAAATATCATGTGAATCCCGCTTCTTTTTTTTCCTCCGTCCGCGACTGGCCAAGTTTGAAAGTGAATCTCAAACCTCCAGCATGACTTGAAACACCCGCAGGGTGATCGTAACTCTCATCAAGCCGGCTAACGATCCATGCACCGCCGACCCGATTTATCGAAAGACGCGCAGACGGACATTGATGATCTAGAGAGGATTTCTGCAGCAGCGGCAGCAGCGCAGTGAGAGCCCGATATCACAGAAAGAGAGAGAGAGAGAGGGAGAGAGACTCCCCCCCTGGATGTCTACGATGCTGTGCCAGCTCGGACAGAGGTGTGTGATGGAGGTGGTGGTGCTGACCATCCTGTCCTGGGTGTCCGTGTGGGCAGAAGAGAAGATCATATTTGACAGACACGCTGTTTACTGGAACAGCTCCAATCCCAAGTGAGTTTTTGTAGGAGTTTGGCCTGAAGGTGTGTGTGTGTGTGTGTGTGTGTGTGTGTGTGTGTGTGTGTGTGTGTGTGTGTGTGTGTGTGTGTGTGTGT
>JAUESF010000048.1:8423367-8434261 GCA_032274765.1 Malacoctenus tetranemus
GAGGCTGTCCCTAAATTTCTGCATCACTCCTTTATGTTGTTCACATTCTCACACATGCTGATCATAACTTAGCCACTGTCCAATTCATCACCAGCAAATCCAACATATTTGCAACAAACTCTCTCAAGCTTTCAAAGAGATTATTAAGAGCTTTATTTGAGAACCTTTGGTGCAATTCGCAATTAAACACGCGGTTCTCTTCCCTGTCAGATGTGACGACAGACTTCGACAGACACCCTCAATCTCAAACACACGTTCAGCTTTCTGTAAATGTTCTCGTCTCGATACAAATGCTGATGACGCGTTAGAATTCAGTAACAAATAGAGATGAAGGCGATGAGGGAAAGGAAGGCAGCAACCTTCAGACTTCAACATTGCTGTGAAAGGCCAAAGGTTTCTTGTGGTTTTCCGTCTCATGAAATGAAAGAATGAGCGATTCATAATGGAGCTTGGCTTGTTGTGCGGGGGGCTCGGTGGCTGAGCTGCCAGCATGTCAGGCTGGGCTCCAGTAAATCACAGGTTCAAACCTCGCTCTGGTCATTACTCCTCTTGGGTTGTGTCCTTGAGCATGACCCACGCTGGCTCCTGGTGGGGTCATGACAGTCGGCTAAATGGGATATTTTTTTCCTTTCATGTGGTACTCACACTGATTTCTGAGATATGACACCACTAAGCAGGTTTTAAACTATTTTCTGTAACGTTTACGTATGTTAGACGTTTGTCAGCTGAGTCCAAGGTCGTGGAACGAGGTTTCATGTCTGCACTCAGCTCGTGATGCAGAAAAACAGAGAAATCGTGCCTGTAACCCACGCTGAGCTGCTTGTTTGTTTAGATTTATCAAAATCATTGCTAACAGAGCAAACATCAAGAGTTAGTTTGTTGTTACAAGCTTAACGGTCCCATTTTCTTTTAACTCGTCCTTTATTAATCATTGCATGTCTTCCACACTTATGGTAATGATCAGAGTGCCTCAGAAGATATTCACAGTCAGGCTGAGCTGCTTTGGTTACGGTATTTCTCTTCACGCGCTGGCTGTGCAAAACTCCCTCAGTAGGTCAGCGAGTCCTCGTTAGCTGTGGGCTGTGAGTGGCTCAGCTCACCTATGACTCATTAACTGGCAATAAAATGCTCCTGTGGTGATTAACTAGAATTAAAGTGCACTTAAACACATAAAAAATGTGAGAATAATCTAATGATGTGTTGTTTTTGACCCATACACAGTAAACATGGAGCACAGATCAAGAAAATAATTGCTTTATTGTTAAAGTTATAGATGGAGCCGTCGCTATAGGATTTACAAGTAAAGGTAGTTCATGACTTTATAAAGAAGCAAACCTGTGCAGTGCAGCTTTCTCTGGGAAGAAAAAACTCTTGGTCAACTTAGTTTTGAGGTGACAGGATAATAAATTCAAAGGCCGTTCACCTCGTGCCTGTGAAAGGAAAAACAAACAGGCCGCGAGTGTCACTTTCTCGTCTTTTATTTAGGAGCCCCCCGTTCGTCGCCTGGCCCCAAACACACTCTTACCAAAGCATCTGGGGAGCTACTTAGCAAACAACTCAGAGCCAGTAATGAGGAAGGTGGCGTCACTCTGAGCAGAGCATCTTCCTTCCCCTTAAAGCCAGCCTCCTGTTTGATGGCCTTGTTGTGTCTCGCCGTGTCTCCGGGCTGTGACACCAACCTTCCGCCGTCTGCATCCAAATTATTTTGCCCCCGTAGACATCGCAGGTCTCCTGCTCTGAGCTGCCGCCGAGGAAAGTTGTATCGAACTCCGCTTCGAGCAGCTGCAGGCACCCGGTGCCGATCGGGGCCGTCCTCGGTTGCTGGGTGCAGAACATCTGATCCTGCTGTGAATTATCAGTTGGATCAGAAGGAGCGATTCAGTGCTCGGAAAATTACTATGATGTTATTGTTCTTGACCATAGTGAGTCATAAAGGAGACGGGCTCTGGCACCAATTATTCAGGACCAAATTGGCTCTTTTACATTCGTGCTGTCTCCTCGTCTTTTTCAGCGATGTGAATTTTCTGAACTTTTTGTTCACAGCTCTTGTCTCTGACACTGTACTCCGATTTTTTTTTTCCCCCATATGATTATTTTTCTGCTATCAAAGGTTCCTCTGTGTGCGTGTGATAAAGGGCACATTCAGCCTTTGAAAACACTCCCATCCTCTATAATAGGTCTTGAATTCCCTGTGAAAATGTGAGAAAGAGAAATTATTCAAATGTATGTCTGCACGCATGAATCTGAACAACGCTTATTCGAGTTGTGCTCGTCCCTGCGCACACAGATGATGGAGCGTGTGCGGAGCATGCCTGATAACTTCTGGGCGCACACGCCGAGACCCATGACGATCCTGTTACAGATGCAGATTTAATAATCGAGGCTAAATTTACTGCAGAATTGAGAACTAAAGCCTCACTCACTGTGCAGATGCACCATGCAACTGTGCTAAGCTGATGCATGCAGAGCTCAGCAACATTGGCTTTACGAGAGGAGACTTGGTGTTCAGTCTTGAGAGCAGGATTTATGTCCAAACAAGACAGCAAAACAACACCCTTCAAAATAAAACCGAAAATCATCATAAAAGTGGACTAGCTTTAGTTGTCACAGCGATCCCTGCTGTTCCATTGATTTATTAATCCATTTTTAACTCAATTCTCCTGAAACTTGCTCAAGCTTTATCAGGTGTTTCTTTATCCGCTTTCTCTCCGGCAGTGATAACGGCATTAAAAAACAAACGAGAGAAGATAAAAATCCAGATTAAAGATTATCTTTCGAAAGGCATCGGTGTCGAACACAAGTCGCCTTAAAATTAGAACAACAAAAACTGGCAACAACGTGGCAAAAACACTGCACACCAGCAGCTAAAAGCAAACAAAACACCACATGCAGCATTAAATAGATCAACCTGCCGGAAGCAGAATGAGTCAGTGAGGAGTTCAAAAGCAGAATTTGTTTCAGGATTTAAGATTTACTTCGACATGCTCGCTGCTTTTGAGGAACTTTTTATTGCTTGGCGTATTCAAAGAGAGTGAATTACAAGTCCACGGTGAAATGGTGATTTGAGGAGAAAATAAGCGTTGTTGCTGGTTGGGGTCACACAAACAAAAAGCTGATAAAAGGCCCTCTGATCTCCAATGATGCAAACATGAGCCGAGCAAAAAATAAAATCAAACCACGAGCAGAACGAGGAAACAAGAGTCCCAGCAGTGACAAACAGCCAGGATCATTGTAGCTGCCAGCGGGAACTGGACGGCTTTCAGTCTGCAAAATATGCGAATTTATTTTTATTCCCAAGAAACAAACTCTTCAGAGACGCGAGGAATTTTTTTTCTTGACAGCGGTGACAGGCAGGAAGTCCTCCTCGCATTTCCACCACAGTTCATTTGGTCTGCATCACGGGCAAAAAAACACAGGTTCCTCTTTTATACCCCTCCAGCGTGTTCACTTCCAACTCGCGCCAATTTTTTCCCACCAAACGGACAAATGTGGACTGTGAGTGGGGCTCACTGAAAGTAAGGAAAAATCTGACCAAATCAGTCAAGTGTGTGTGTGTGTGTGTGTGTGTGCGTGTGCGTGTGCGTGTGCGTGTGCGTGTGTGTGTGTGTGTGTGTGTGTGTGTGTGTGTGTGTGTCTCCCCATCTGCAGAGGAAAGAACTCTTTGAACTGTGAACCAATGAGCATCACAGCAGCAGGAAGATGTTGCTAGGAGCAATTCCTACATCCAGCTGTGGACCTACACATAATAGACACGACAGAAAAGGCACACACACACACACACACACACACACACACACATACACACACGTACACATGCGCGCACATACACACATGCACTCAAAACAAAGTGTCTATCTTAAGGCTACACTGTCGAGGTGATGGACGCTTTATGGGCGTAACCTCCTCCTGCTCTGCCTGCTCCTTCTCTCTCTTCTCCTCCTCATCAGAAGGTAACATGGTTTATATCAGGAACGTCTTATCTGCTCTTTACATTGCTGCCATTTCTCTCTCTCTCTCTCTCTTCCTCTCTCTCTCCATCTCTCTCTCTCTCCTCTCTCTCTCCATCTCTACTTTTTCTATCTAATGCATAGAGACAGGGAAGATGTATAATTCATACCCCCTCTGCCAGCCGTGCTCCTCTCGGTGTGTGTGCGTATGTGAAAGTGTGTGTATTTGTGCGACCGCCATTACTTGTCAGGCCGAAGAAACAGACCTCACCCAGAGTAGCAAAGCGGAAAGAACAGGTCATCTGAGTGCATGTGTGTTCCCGTGCACATGTGTGTTTACTTCTGTGTGTCTTTACATTGACATGAATCATGTATAGGCGTGGGAACGCTCACTTGCTGACTGTTCTGTATGTTTCATAACATGGCTTCGGGTTAAAGGAAGCGGGCGCAGGTGAAAAGCCCTGACGTCTGTTTTCCTTTGGTGTATTTATTGGTTCTGGGATCCGCATTTATCTCGGCGCGGCGCGGCGCGGCGCGTGCTGCCGTGCTTCTTATGAAACTGTAAAAGCAGGCCAGCGCTCGCTCTCTGACGGCAGACATGCTTCTCTGAGCTCGAGTTTCTCTGAAATAGAATTTGGGAGGGCAAGACCCACCTCTCTTCTCCACTCAACCATACACTTACTCATTCCCTCTGGGGAGGAAGGAGGGAGAGAGAACGAGGTACAGGAGTGGGAGGAAGGAGGGAAGGAGAGAGAGAAGTGATGAAAGAGGGGCATAAAGTGCAAAGGAGGGAAGGGGAGGAAAGATGGAAATGGCCGGTGGAGAAAAAAAAGGAAGTAAGGAAGGGGAAAAGTGAGATAAGCGAGGATGACTTCATCTACTTGCATTCAAATACGACTCGAAGGGAGTTCACCTGCTTCACTGTCCCTTCATAACATCGATCCATCAAATCAAGCAAACTTTATTTATATAGCAGTTTTCAGACAGTGAACATGATCAGTGCACTTGACAGGTGAATTAAATAACTTCAGAAACAAAACAAATCCCACATCTCCACATGAATGTGATCATCAGGAACAGCTGTGTTCCAAAGGTTTCTGTTAAATAATGATAAAAGACAAAAGTACAAGTAAAAAAAAGTAACAAAAAATGTCTATAAAAGTATTAGTCTGCTTTATCATGGCCTACCGATGCTTTCAGCAACTTTTAGTTGAGTGAAAAATGAAATGAGAAAAGAAAACTGTGTAAACATTTTTGAAATATAAGTTTTTTTAAAAGACGTGGAAAGTTTCACCTTTCTCAGTCGTTTTTTGGATTTTTCTTTTTTTGTGAAAAATCGACTGTTTCTGTCAAGACGTCTCCTTTAAAGAGTTGTGCTCCTGAAGGGGAACACCAACAATGTTACACATGAATGTCTGTTTGGAAATATGCTGCAGAAAAACACAAAAACCAACCCTTGTACAAAGGTCCAGGGGGCGCTGTGCAGAATCTGTGAAATCTCCTCAAGCGAAGTATTTGAGTGTGCATGTTTGGGTCTGAAATGAGGAGAGTCTGGGGCTGTGGAGCCGACACAAACGAGTTTTCCAGACCTCTGCAGCCTCCTCGCCCATCACTGCTGCATTAAGCGCTCCTGCTGTAACACCCAAGTGTCTCACTCAAGTGTCAGCAGTCGAGTTGAAATGTCATTCGTGTGGGTGCCAAGATTTGACAAGATAAAGTTGCGAAATAGTCTTGAGAAAGAGAATAGTTGAGAAAGAGGCTTCATGTGTTTCTGATGTCTTCTCTGTATTCCTGGAAACTCTGCGTGTGGACTCGTGATGGTATCACAGCACTGGAACATGTGACTGAACTCACTTCTGCACTGTGTGATTTGGTCTGCCGAACGTTGCAGCGTCCAGCTGTGTGTTAGGAAATCCTTGCACTGATATTAAAGAATACATTACATATAAATGGGCAGTTTTCAAAGTGTCCACCCTGAATTAGAGTCAGTAACACAGAGAGACGTCATGCTGTGATCCAGACAAAAGGCAACAGTAATAATGGCAACTTCATGAATTTTTCATGGAACAAAACATGTCAAAACATTGATGTGAAACTAAGTGTGGCTATAAATTACTTATAAATTAGCTCCATTTAGACCAGCTTCAACTACAAATGACTGGCTGTTCATGCAAAACAGTGAACGACTGCACCACAACGTTGCACTTTGAGAATAAACTTTAAAAAGTTTACTTTTTAGGTGCTGGTGTTACTCGTTGCTGCTTCCACCGCTGCAGATGCAGATGCAGTAAAACGGGGGGAAAGAACAGAGGGGAGCTATAGGTACAGGGAGCAGAGTAATGGCAAGGACATGTAGAGCAACACAAAAAAAAATGCAAATGGAGAAGGAGTGGGAGCGATAAGCCATCGAGAGCATGTACAGGGAAGAAGACGAGAGCAGGAGAGTGAGGCACAAAGTGCAAGGAAACATGTTCTGGTGGAAAAAGGAAGGCGAATAGTCGCACACAGCGAGGAGGAAACGTGTAGAGACAAAAAGAGAAGTGCAATGAGAAGGAGAGGGAGGGAGAGCGAGCGAGGGAGGGAGGGAGAATCAACTCCTTCCCCTCTAATGGGTGAGTGAGCATTGGGAACAGTCAGCTGAGTCCATGTCAAGAGAAAAAGAGCCTAAACGGGAACGGGGCTTTACATGCACAGTTTAGCCCTCTGCCACACCGCTGCAGACAGCAGGCGCACTAATGGACACCAGGCCGAGCAGCGAGGACGGACAGACGAGTCCGAACAGAGACTCGAGTGGACGGTTCAATCGCAAGGGGAGAAAAAAGGAGCGTTCACACTCCTCGCTGTGTCTCAGTGTTGCGTGGTTCGGTGATCGAGTTGGCCGGCTGACTATCTGATAAATGGCAAACAGAGCAGGAAGGAAAAAAAGCCCTCTGGGGAGAAGCTCAGATTAAAAAAGAAAAAAAAAACAAGTCTCAAAACTCATTTAGAGCAACTTAATGCTGCTGCTGGAGCGCTGTTTAATAGATGGCAGGAAGAGAGGGGGGGAAAGTTACATCAAAGTGCAGTTTGTGATAGAAATGCATTAGATATAAGCACAGCCCTGATGTGTGGAATTTCAAAGCTCCAGCGCTCTTGCTTCGTGTCCAGGGATCTTGGTGTGTTTCCTTTTTTTTTATTTCTTTGAGGGTGTTTTTGCGGCAGGCGGAGCGGGTGACCGCGGCCGATCTATCCAACGGAGTCGACGACACGGCCTGCACAGGCGCCAAGTTCCTCTGTTTAATGTACAGCAAAGCACGGGAGGGAAAAGCCTCTGAACTAATTCAGTGTTCCTCCTGACGGGAGCTGCTTAGTGTTGACTCCAGTGGACGGGGAGCCGAGAGCGCGGGAGAAAAGACTACACAAGCTATTACCCATCCTGACATCACGTTTATTCACTGACACTCTTTCAGTGGGACTGTTTTTTTTTTTCCCCTGACTCTAAAAAAAACTACACTGTCATTATTTCTTTGTGCAAAGATGTGGAACTGCTGTGTCGCTGAGAATGGTGGTTTCCAACCTGGGGACCCTCGGAGGTGTCACGGAGGTGGGCGGGGAGGGGGAGGGGGAGGGGGGCTTTACCTGGACTGTGGCTGTGGAAGTCATTTGAACGAAATGATCAAGGAAACTGACCCAAGCTTTTTTCACCCCTGCTTCTACGTATCGGTGACAGTGTGTGAGCTCATTGTTGTTTGGCTTCACTGTCATGGTTTGGCCAGTCGGAAAAATGTAAACAAACACAAAAAAACCCACTCATTGGAAAAAGATGAAGCACATGCAGCCCCCTGACAATGTGCATGTCATTTTAATATGGACTCGGCTTTTGAAGATTTCAGTCTACAAATACAATGGGTTTTTTTTGGTTTCTTTTGAACCAACAATAAAATATTTGTAAGAGGATCCTGGAAAAGAGAAGCAGCCTTCAACACTGACAACAAATTGCAAGAGACTAATTCCAGTGTGAATTGTAACACCGCCTGAGACTCTCGTCACAGCTTCTGTTCCAAAAGACACTGCAATAATCCCGACTTCATTTAGTCAGGCTCATGTGTTTCCTGCTGCACGGGAATCAGAAAGCACATGTCCAGAGCCAGGTTGTCTTTTTTCGAGCCGCCTTGTCAAGTTAACCCCCCCTCCCTCCCCCTCCCCTCCTCCTCCTTCCTAGCGTGTTGAACAAATCCTGGCCACCTCTCCGAGTGTTCCTCGTATCATTCATAACCTGGCGACGAAGCCAAGCAACTCGTCTTTGAGGCGAGAAGTAGAGCGCAGCCAGAAGCTTCATGTCAACAAGAACAGTCGACTGTCCACGCTGCTCTGCTGGCAGCATGCAGACGGGGGAGGAAAGAGGGGGAATATCTGTGCAGAGACGCACCGGAGACAGAGAGAAGTGTCCCCCTGCCAAGTTTAGAGTTTCCCTGTCAATGTAACTAAATAGCTCTCTATTTAATGGGCAGCAAACAGAGGGGGAGAAGGAGGAAAAAAGATACATGAAAATAGGGCTGGATATTGAAAAATGATACCTGGTGAGGTGCAACTCACCGTGCAGCAGCTCAGAAAGTAAGCAGTCAGTGTGAGGTGAAGTCAGGAAAGGATACACACAGCAGATGCTTAAAAAGTGTCTCCAGGTCAATTTGGTGCTCCCATGCCACTGTAACTAAATAGCTCTCTATTTTATTGACAAAAGTGGAGGAGAGGACAGAGAGAGAGAGAGAGAGAGAGAGAGAGAGGGAGGGAGAGAGGGAGCGACAGAGATACAAGAGTGATGAGTCGAATGAAAAAGGAGTCGCTGGAGACGGAGGAATCCTCTCAACCTCATTTGTGAGCTTTGGTATTTACGGCTGCTATCAGATGTGGATTAGAAGGAGATCACAGAGGCAAGTCGTTTCATCCTATTCACTCGCTGAGCGTTATTAAATCATCACTGTCCTGGAGAAAGCTTCCATCGTCTCAGTTTGACACTTTCCTTCGTCTAATTAGCTTGTTTAAAAGAGCGTGTCATGTCCAATCTGCCGCCTTGTCTCGTTTTGCTTATGAGCCCGTTTTAAATGTATATAATAACCACATACTTAAACTCGCCGTCCCTACGTGGGAAGCTGTTGTCTCAAACTACAGGAAAAGTGATGACAGTGGTGGAAAAGTGATGTTCATATGCGTGGATATTCAATTAGTGATCTGAGAAGAGGCGTGTGGGAGTGTTAACACACTTTTACTTGTTTCTCATTAAAATCTGAATGTTAAATTCATTTAGATGTTTCTGCTGTAGCTCTAACACGTTGGTAATCTAACACACATTTTTGTTACGCATAATGCTGCTTTTTAAAGTGCTGGAAACTGTTCACAAAATGATTATTATCATTATTGTTGTTGGTGTTATTATTATTATTTTTATTATAAATGAATCTGTATATTTCTTTATCTTTTCCACCATTTCACCTTTCATTACATTTGAAATTTGTCAGGTTTTTATTTGAAATTGGAAAGAAAATCCACCTTTTATTTCACTTGCAGGAGAGAATAAGTAGCACAAAGCTGTCGGCACCTTCAAAGAAACTAAAATCAAGAGGAACCTTCAGCTGCAGCATTATTCAAGTGTTGGCTGTGGTGACTTATTGATGATCGAATTGACCTGATATTAACCTCAGAACAGGACTCGGATGCTTTCAGACGATTTTAATGATTCTTTAGACATCGTGTCTCCTGGAAAATGTGTATCAACCAGAAGACTCCTCACACAGTTCTCTCCACTCTCTCAATATTTAACCAAAACCCTGGTTGTTCCCTAACTCAGGCTGCGTGAGTTTCTGAACTATCACCATAACAACTAATTGTTTTCTTGCTTTCAGTGTTTTTCCCCAACAAAGTACGTTTGTCTTTTCCGAACTTTCCTTAAAATCATTTCAATAGAAAATTATCAGTTTAGAAGCCTGAAGCTTTTTGTCGATGTTGTGTTGAGAAAGGAAAAGCTTGTGTTTGTGTGCGTCAATGCAGATTACTTGTGGTTTACTGGCTTGAAGGAAGACTGATGTGAAGCCTGGCATACTGGAAAGTGACGCGAGAGTGTCATTGGCAGCCCGCATTGAGCGAATAGATGAGGTGACATCCGAGTTGATGAGGGATTGGTCTCTCCTCAGGAACGGTCTTTTAAACTGCAGTTCTTAAGGGCAAATCTGGCACCTGTGAGATTATTTGATGTGTTTATTCAGGCTTCGAATCGATAAAGCAAATGCGAACGCTCTCTCTCTATTGCCGCGATTATATTAGAAGGCACCGGTGCACATCTGCAGTGCAGCAAGGTTACCAAGTTCGAAGCAGCCCGCCGCCTTCACTTCACTCTTGCTCCCAGACACGCACGCATGAAGAGGAGGAGGGAAATTAGTCAATGAGAAGACTCGCAGGAGGACACCACATGTTGGCTTGGGAGCGATGTGGTGTGAGATGAGTGGAGGAGGTGAGAGAAACACAGAGCGAGAGAGAGAAAACAGGGTGAAGTGAAAGCAGACAAAGGGGAAAGATGGGAGCCCTTGCATCACTCCACTGGGAGCCACAGCTCCAGTCTTCCACCAGACCTTTAAGTCAGAGCCGTCTCCGGCTTCAGTAAAAAAAACACTGCCTCACCGAACCAACACGCAAACACACAACCCCACCCCCACCACCACCACCACCCCCGTCCCCCTTCTTTGTCTCTCAGCACACAGAACAGCTGTCAGCTACCTCTGGACCCCTCTGGAGGGAGTGTGTGCATGTGTGTGTCCTGTAACAGCATGTCATGCATCTACATTGTGTTTACACATGCTGGGGCATTTGGGAGCTCTGTGTGTGTGCGTGTATGTGTGTGTGTATGTGTGTGTGTGCGTGTGTTTGTGTTACGTTTCAGTGATTGAAGGCTGATTGATTTTTATTTTCACTGCGTA
>JAUESF010000048.1:8457295-8471463 GCA_032274765.1 Malacoctenus tetranemus
ACACACACACACACACACACACACACACACACACACACACACACACACACACACACACACACACACACACTTTTAGCATCCTCAGTGAAATTCTGCTGTCTGCACACAACAGTAAGTTTTGAGATGGATGAAAGACTTCTATGAACCAAAATGGCTGTAGGCTAGGTTGGAATCATAACCAAGATTGACTAATGTTTATGGATTTCTGTATGTGTGTGTGTGCATATGTGTGTGCGCGTGGGGGTTGGTGGTTGTGGTGGGGGTGGGTGGGGGGTAGGGGGGGCCTATCTGTGACTGTTTGAGGGGGAAAAAAAGGGGAAGGAAACCGAGGGAGAGAGAGACGCAGAGAGAGAAGCAGCTAGTCTCTGTGGAGTTGTTTTGGTCATGGTGCTTGAGCACTCTGATTAATGCTCATAGAGAGACACCAGATGGAGAGAGAGGAAAGAAGGAGAGGGAGAGAGAGAGAGAGAGTGAAATGGTAGAGAAAGAAATTTGGGGAGAAGAGCACCGTGGAAGCAGATGATGGTGGGGGAGTGGGGGGCAAATAGAGGCAGGAGGTTGGAAGAAAGAAGATTATATTTAACATATGGAGATGATAAGAGAAAACTAGAAACTGCAGTTCCCCTCTTTATTATCCATCGTAATTTACTTTAAAGTACATTAATTACATGCTTTTTACAGTCTTTTCAGCCCTTTTACCTCTGAGTATATTGTCACTCCCCTCGGATGTATCGTCTCTTTGAAAATTTAAACCTTTCCATCATTAAGTCCTTATTAATGAGCCACTCTTGTCTCTTATGCACCACGGTAACCAGGTTACTTGTCTAACTGGTCGCTTTCGACGAGGCTTTCGAGCTTCCCTGTGTCGCTGCGAAGCTTCGAGTCACGTGTTCCACGTGTAGTTTGAAATGGAAATGATTTGATTGGCTACGCGCACAGAAGGAGGTCACTGTCACAAGGATGAAGCGCCGACACGACGAGGGAGTTTCGCCTTCTGACGAGAGGGTAGAAATGTTTGCTTCTGTGTGGCACAGCGTTTGTCAGACACAAATGACAACAAGGAATCAAAGGAGCGACGCTCGACACCATTCGATGGCGTTTCTGCGTGCTCAGTGAGGGTCCCTGCAAAACAGTGTGAGCAGCATATCCAAAGGTGTTCATTATCTCACTGGGTAGAGGCCTGAAGAATCACCTTTATTGGGGGGGGTTTGGAGTGTGGTGAGAGATTTACCATTTTTAGAGGGAGAGAGGAGAAGAAGGATTGGGGGGGGGGGCGGTGCGCAGAGGGGAATTTTGGGAGATCAGTGGCAGCGAAGAAGATGAGAAAAGAGGGTTTGGGCGCAGTGGGATTACTCCAAGAAGTGGTGAGTGGGAGACAGGAATACAGAAAGACAGAGAGAGCCGCACTTCCTTTTGATTTGTCAGAGGAAAAAAAAGCGGAGAAAGCAGGAGGCTTCCCTGTGTTAGGTTTACAGCAATTTAGGTTATAAATAGGAGATTATATAAATAATAGAGAACTGTTGAAAACTCAAGCCGGCTGCCCTCAATTCCTTTTCATATAGTTTCGCTGATCAGTGGCTGCGATTTATCTTCCAAAATGACTCAGAGGAGTCAAAACTCGAGTCAGCAGAACGCATGTTGCACCTTCCCTGTCCTCTACTGTTAACCCTTAAGCTGTGGTTCAACTGCTCTGACTACTTATTGGTAGAAAGCGGTCGTACAGTCAGACTTTGTAGACTCAGTCATCCACTTAACCTTCTCCTTCAGAGGTTTTGCAGTGTTACAAAGACACCGGGAGGCTTTGAAGTCGGTTTTTTTCGGGTTGCTCGGAGCACATAAAGCCCCCTCTTTTGCTCGCTTCATTGTCATGCTGGAGATGTAGCGGTACTTTCCAAAAAAAAAAAACCCGACGACCCGAAACGCATACCACCTTCACTCCGCAGTCGCTCAGATGTGTAGAGAACAACCCAAGTCTGAAAACGGCCCCCTAATTACTCCTGGTTGCTTTTCTGTCCGGACGAGACGAGACAGTCCTCAGTGCGCTCTGTTGTCCCGCTGCCTGACAGCCTCCTTCCACTGTTGCCACTCCAGATATCAGTAAACTTTTGAATGCAGTCCTAAAATAATTCAAACTACTTCCAAGCGCAGCACGACTTCAGCTGCTGACAGTCATAATTCACCTGAGCACAAGAGTTCCCGTCCAGCTGACGTGATCGCGGGTCATTTCGAATTCATTCGCAACGGGAAAAAAAACAACAACGCTGAAGTTTCACCAGTGAGAACTGTCTCGCTTCAGAATCTGTCTGTTAGTTGGTTTTTTTGGGTCTTTTTTCTTTGCCTTTTGCACCTTGGAATTGGATCGAGTGACAGGGAGTGAGATTGACACAAAAAGAAGTGGACAGAAGTTGAGCGAGAGCGACTCGACGAGGGAACGAGAACGAGATCAAGAAGCAGACACGGAGCGCAGAGAAGCAGAGGGAGGGGGCGAGGAAGAGACGCTCGCTAATAGACAGCATTGACCTTCACCACGTACAACATGCAGCACATATGGTGCCATTTAATGTGGCGAGACTTCAATGCGCGTGTGTGTTCACTTATACGTGTGTGTGTCTGTTTTTTATACATAGACAGAGTGTGACTTTCAGAAGAAGCATAAATTCTCTTCAGTTTGTGTGAATACAGATATTTGCTTGTGTGTTGACATGTGGATATGTCTGTGTGTCTGTGCGTGTGTCTGTGCGTTCCCGCAAACACAGTGTGTATCTTAATTGGACTCCATTCAAGTGTTTAATTACTCATTAGAGATGCTGCAGAGCAATCTATACACCAGCTTCTCCCCCCCCCCGCCCCCCATCCCCCCCATTCGCTCCCTCTGCCCTCTGCGACTCGCAACCCGCAGAGGCTCAAACGCTTTGACCCAAACTACATGGATTAGTTCACCTCGTCAATCTGGATCAACCCATCCATATTAGATGAAGATTCCTAATCCAGAGGGGTGATGCCGAAGCATGACAGACAGTTAATACGTCAGTCAGCCTGACGCGCAGCCAGGATGTTTATGTTTGAGATTAGTGGAGAGTCGGTGAGATGATGGTATTTTTTTTTCTACATACTTACACTGCTGGTCAGTTAATGAGCCACTAAGTCAGTGGGTCAATAAGCTGGTGGTTTCTTAGCCGGCAGAGTCGCTCGGCTGAATGTGAGGGCTGGTGCTCTGTCAATACATTTTGCTGTTATTCTAACTATAAGAAAAAGCTCCTGAAGATCGAGTTTGGTGCTTTTGGCAATGTGACAGCAATGATCACCAGGAAAAGATCAGAGGTCTCTGAATTTGTGCTAAATAACAGAAACAAATTGTCCCTGCTGTTTCATGTCTATGTTGGGTTGAATGAAGCTCCGTCAACATGAAGATGAAAACATTTTAGACATTTTTTAAACAAAAACATGGCAACTTTGGAAAAGTTTTCCCTACGATAACACTGAGTGAGTGTGTATAAGCCAAGCCTGTAGGTGGTGCTGTAACGTGCCAATGAACGTGCAGGTTGGGGAGAGGTGGGGCGATCCAGCAATCGTTTCGTTTACTCGTCCAAATAGAAACGCAAGAATTGCATTTCTGGATCGATCTGTTCTTGCAGTTTTTGCTCTCTGTGTCCGTTTGGCACGATGAAACGCTCACCTCTGTGTGGACGGAGCCTCAGAACCCCGAAAAAGTGATGGCATCCTATCAAATCATTAACACAGTTCAACCCTCTGAGGCGGCATGTGTGTGTAACCAGGTTCTGGGTTTCCCACTAGTATCTGCAGACCACCGTGCTTAGTCATTTGAATGCAAGCTCAAAGTCACGTTGCTTTTTCAGTGCATTTCTGTTGATTTAGTAGATTTTAATGGGTACACGATGAAGCTTGTAGCTGCGTGACTCTGTTCTCTCAGAGCCAAATTACAATCCTCGCCAAAGCTACACTTGTTTTCGAATGACGCGAGTTGCATTCAATTATTCCTAGCGAACTATAACTCATCCTGTTGATTGACAGGTGGAAATGTCCAGCACTCCCAAGAAAAAGTGATTAAAACGGCATCATAAAATGTGTAGAGCTCTTGAGTATTGCTGGAATGAAAAATAAATCAGCCAGTTCCTCTCCCTTCTTTAAACATTGACTCTGTGGATACGTGACATTTCTGCTGCCCCCCCCTCCCCCCTCCTTCCTTCAAGCCTTCCCTGAGAGCTTTCTATTGGTGTGCTTGGACACCAGCCATCAGCTCCTTCGTTGGCACGTCGCTTTGAGCCAACCCTGTCGATACCGATACAACCCCGCTGCTGTTTGTGCCGTCGAACAGCGACGAAGCCGGCGCGGCTGCATCGCGGCGAAGGCCCCGCCGCAAACGAGGAGGCTGATATTGGCATATCATGCACTCTGTCTGTCGGCCTGTCAGAGGCACCGCATGAGCCCGCGCGCTCGTCTTCGTCTGTCTGACTACCTCGTCCTGCTTGTCCATCCGTCAGCGGCGCCGTCGTCCCGGCTCTTGCTCTCGTCTCCCTTCGGTTTGTTTCACGTTTTCTCGCCGCCACATCGCCGAGGTGACAATTATTCTTCCCGGGGCCTGGAGATTTTTTCCCCCCAATGAGATTTGTTATGTTAATTCAGTCTGTGGGTGTGGAATTGTGACTCTCTCTCTCTCTTTCTTTATTCTCTCTTTCCATGTGTGTGTGTGTGTGTGTGTGTGTGTGTGTGTGTGTGTGTGTGTGTGTGTGTGTGTGTGTGTGTGTGTACACACATGTGTGAATTTGCCAGGGATTGGCACAGGCAGTGCATAATCCGCGGGGGGCCCGTGTTGCCCGTCTTGAAGAAATACATAATAACCTTTCAGATGTGCTGAATGTCACCACAGTGATCTATTGGCGACATTATTCAGAGTGACAGATGTGGAGCTTGTCAACACAACACAACTCGTGCAGCAAAGTGCTCGTTGCCGATCGTGGGCTACTTTGTGTCTCTTTTTTTTTGAAACTCCTGCTGCAGTGTAGCTACAGTATGTTGTGTTTGCATGTGATGTGTTCCTTTGTTGTTGTTGTACGTGTGTCTACACGTAAATGAGGCTCAGGAGCTGATTAACATAATTAAACACGTGCAATCTGTGCTTGTGAATCACAATATTTTCCTGTGCATTATATTTGGCTCCACATTGTAATGTACGTGTTAATATAGTCTGTCAGGACGCGTCATGTGTGTTATTATGTCTCGCTGGTATATTTGTGTGGATATGAATGTCTGGGTGTGTTTGTGTAGAGGGAGGGAACATATTTACTTTCCACCCGATGTACCTCAGCATCAGCAGCATGCAGCGGGAGACAGAGGCGGTGACGGCAGCAGGAGAAAGGAACACCTCACGCTGAGAGAAAAGCAGCTAAAAAGACTTAGTGAGAGCAGGATGTGCGTGCGCCTGCATGGGTGTGTGTGTGTGGAGGTCTCATTTCAAACATTCAAAAGGAACGAGGGAAAGTAAAAGACGGCCTGGTGCGCGCGAATAATACAATACAGTAATGGTGGAAGAAGGTTGCGAAGGGAGAGAGTGACAGTCACGAAGAGCGAAGCAGATACGTCCAAAGATACTCCTGCTGCTCCAGAACGTAAAGGGAAGAGAAGAGAGCGATAAAGCTGCAGTGAGTGAGGACGAGGACTGAGGAAGACGAGACAGATAAAGGAGCAAGAGACAGAGTGAAGACAGGAGCAGATGAAGATGGAGAGATAGAAACGGAGAGTAATGTGAAGCTAATTGGAGAAACATTGAGAACGACTGAAACTGTGGCGCAGCAATGAAAGTGAGGCAACGAGCAGGGAACACAGTGGAACAGCCTGCTGTTTCTTCCTGCCAAAACTCCAAACGAGGTGAAATTGTGCATGTGTTGAATATGAAGTTTTACACTCAAACGTCTGAACGTTTCCATTTGGCCACCAGTTCCTGGAAATTGCCGCGGTTGGGCAACGATGCCGGTGCTGCAGCCTCTTTGTGTCAGAATCTGGGAGGAATCTCTCCGGATGTTCATTACTGTCGATAGGAAAATGATGATAAAGTCTGTGCTGGCAGTAAAGTAGCGCTCGCTGCGCGTCTCAGGCCAGAACTGGCAACAAAAGTTGAATTTTCGCAACTCGTGCCGTCAACCTTTTTTTTTTTCCCCCTTGTGACGCGAAAAAGAAGTGAACGTTTGAAAATGAGAAAGTCAATCCGCATCGGACTCAATCACCTGTCCCTCTTGACTTCTCCTCCAAACAAACACGGCGCGAGGTCATGAATAAACAACAGATTGTCTCCGTCTCCGTCTGGCCTGTCCGGGACAAGGAGAACATTTTGATTCCACAAACTCCGTGATTACATTTTCCTCCTTGTAAACATTCGCAAGTGAGCCGCTGATTTTGTTTTAATGATATTTCATTTGCACGGCAGCTGTTTGTGATGGTACACTTCCACAGTTATAGACCCATCACCTTTCGCCAGCAGCGGCAGTGCAGCACACGAACCAATCGGGCTGTTTTGCTGTTGTCATTGTGTGCTGTGCAGTGTGTACAAATGAAGCAAGCGTAAATGGGCTGCTTCGATTTGCTGTTAGTGGCCAAATCCTCCACGAGGTACCTTTTAATAATTAATGCAACTTGGAACCCTTAATGATGTAATTAGTTTTAGTAAACCCATGGGCTGTGAATGGATTATTATGAGCTGAATGTGTTTCTTCAGGTGGAATAAAGATTCACTCAAAACTTCATCAATCTCACTATCTATTGTATTAATATATGAGAAGGGAAAGAAACTGCATGTAAGGGGAATATAACAAGTTCTGGCCAAACTGAAAAAAATGCAACTCATCAGAATAAGAAATTCCATGTGATTGTTTTGGAGGATTCGTATCACACATTTTAGGAAGTGCAAGAAATTTTGTGTACTTTTGAATCCCAGATATCTAAAATATCCCGACTTACTTTCTGTGGAGGCTCTAAACTGATCAAATTGCCACTTTTTCTCTTTTGCACAATGGAGACAACCAAAGTCTTAACAGCTTTTGAGATAGCGCGGTGATCGACTGACGCTCAGCACCTTCAGTGGTGTATTTTTTCCAGGCCAGAGTGAGAATTTCACACTAATACGAGTGACAGAGGAAGCTTAGGTGAGACTGGAGAAAAAGCACAAAGTTATGGATGGAGAGACAGGAAACGTGGTGACGGATGGAGAAAACAGAGCGACCGAATGGAGGTGGGGGGGGGGACTGAAGCATCCTTTGATGTTGGTTGGTTGATCCGGCCGGCTGTTTAGGACGCAGGCAGGTATGGTAAACATGGAGGCTTCTCCAACCACGCGCTTTGATCACAGCCACGCTGGAAGATGATGTTGATGACTCAGAGGTAGCAGCATACTAAAGAGTGGCCGCGACACGCAGTGCTGCACACGTTTTGTTACTGTATTTGGCACCCCGGCGCACAAAATGACACACGCGGACTAACAAATACGCCCGTGTCCTTTTCCCCTCTCTTAATCTGTCACTTCAACTTTTAAACTCTTCAATTCCTATTTATCTTTATGTCCCGGCGAGTGAATACAAAACCATAAAACACTTTTACACGCGCTCTCCCTCACTGATCGTTGTCCAAGCCTGTGAATGGGCCTTTTACAACCCAGATGAGAGGCAGCAGCCAAAAAGCCGAGTCCTTCAGCTGCATCTGTCTAACCTCGCTAGACAATTCAATAGCAGCGAGAGAGGGAGGAGAATGTGTGAGACATCTGGGGGATTAGGGAGGAAACAAAGCACTATATCACATTGCATGGGTTTAAACAGACTATTTTAATAAGGACGTGGCTTCAAGCGGCAAAGCGAGAATTCAAAAGGACTTTGAAACGTCGTGCACTCCAACCGCGATCTGTTCCGTTGGCATGTTTCAGGACTCTCTCTCACCATAACTCTGTTTAGTTTCCAAAGGACCCAGTATCTGATTTCTCTCTGTCCGTTTCTTCTGAATCCAATCAAGATTCGCCTCTTTTGACAACCTCACCTGCGAAAATTATATCAACTGTCAGTGAACGAGAGACATTTATTTCTTTCTCTGACAAAGAGAGTTCGGTTTAATCACCCATAAAATAATGAGTACACATGCTGTTTCTGATACTGGTGAATAAGAATAAAGAGTGGAAATGTACAGTTTTACATTGTACTACAAGGCACTTTAAAGTGAGGCGACTTTATAGATAATGTTAAAATCAATGTTATTCAACAAATGTTGAATTAAATTGATGATTTAGGGTTTGAATTGATCCAATTAGTGCAGGTTTGATTCCTTTATCTGCATGTTCTGCCTGTTTGTGTTTTTTTCTATCTTATGCTGACTTCACTTCCTCCAAAGATCCAGAGAATAACGAGAGATTTGACACTTTTTGTGTGCATCCTGGTATGTTTGTGTGAGTATGTGTTGGTGTGTGAATTCTAAATTACTCAAGCGTCTTTCACAGGTTTGAGGGGTTTGAAGTAAACCCACGATATAAAGATTGAAGAGAGAGCACGCCGATGCAAACTCGTCCAGTGCAAGCAACACATACACACTCACAATCACGCAAATCCACAAGTGAGGTCTCCGGGAAAAGAGACGTGCCGTGTGTGTGAGTGCTTTCCCGTGTCCTCCCGGCCGGTGCAGCCTGTGTGTTTAATTCCAAATGACACACACAGCCTGGGAGTTCGGGGGACGCGGGGACACACAAGCTCGTCCCCACACCAACATGTTTTGGTTTTAGCGGTGCGCGTGGGTGCAGGAGCACACACCTGGGTGCCCCACGCGCGCGCACACCTGCACACACGGGCCCCTCTGGCCGAGGTTCATTAGCGATGCAGACTGTGTCACAAGAGCAGGGCAGAGCGCTGAGTTGCTTAATGCAACCTAATGCATCCTGGCACATTAGCCCTTTCTTGGATTGAGCATCCTCACTCATCGACACTCACTTCACCACGCAACCATTTACCCGCCCGCACACACACACAGTCGAGCATACCTGCGCATGAACACGCGCATATACTCTGTCTACCCACAGTACTCGCGCTCAAATCGTATTCAGGCTGAGCACATTTGTTTCAGATGGGAAAGCGCAGTCGTACAAATTGAAATAAAAGACAGAGAAACTCCTCCATCTGCTCTTCCTCCTGCTGGCCTTTACCTTTGTCTTTTTCTACTGTCGTTTCATGCAGCCTCATTATCCCTTTGCGTGCCCTCGTCTGTCTTGTCTTTTCCTTTCAATTGTCCTCATTGCGCTCACATTTCCATTCCTTCTCTACCTTTTACTCTCTTTGTCTCACCCCCCCCCCCTCGTTCTTTTGCTTTCGGTCCTTTTATACTCGTTTGGCGCTTCTCTCCCTCTGTTTCTCTCTCTCTCTCTCTCAGCCTTTCCCCTTTAGTTGTTAATCAGAGCTGATTGGGAGCAGAGAGAGCCGAGAGGAGCTCCCCAGTGGATCAATGCCTCTAAATGATCTGTTCAAGGATCCCCTTAGAAGCTGCAAAACGCGCTCTGATAGGGCACCGAAGCATGAAGACGCTCATTTCACATCTAACTCACTTCCTGATTTGCCCTCTGGGAGAGAGATAGGACTGCCGGTATAGGGATAATTTGTCCCAAAGCTAAATATCCCGCTAACCACAAGTGCTTAGACCAAAATGTCTTCATTCCAGGCAATCAATTACTGCCAAGGTGAGGGGGGAAAATGATGAATTTGTTTAAAAAGCTCAATCTGCTCGCGAGCGCGCCATCTGAGACGAGGAGATTGCCCGACAACTGGCTTTGTTTATGCTCATTTGATTGAAGATATTTTCCCGCGTCTCAAATTTACCGAGCTACCAGGGAGACAAGATTTGATATTGTGCAGCAGCCGGATTTCAGATGTGTTTGATGTGGGACATTCGAAATTAAATTGATCGTCTCAGCGGAGAGCGTTGATGATTCTAACCGGAGGAGCCGGAAGAAGTGTCCGCAGGTAGACGCAAGCTGCGGACATGTCCGAGTGATGTGATGCTACGCACAGATACAAGCAGATACTCCGCTGATGAGAGTAAACAACCTGCTGGATGTTGGTCGACGTGAAGAGTTTCTCAAAGTGAAGCTCAAACTTTGGAAGCCGCAGTTGAAATGTTGCCATTTATAGAGTAAACATTAATATACAATCAAATTCTTTTTGCTCTTTTTTCTGTTACTGATTAGAAAAAACAATTACACATAATGAAAATTCTGTATTTTTTTAATTTATTAAAAATCATGATTTAACAAATCTATCTTAAAACATTGCATTATTTTAGGACAGTCTTATATGTTACAAAATTTTCATCCAGGACTTTTATCATGTTCTTTTGCACAAGAACGACTGATTAGGAAGAAAAAAATACACTTTGTAATTGTGTATATTTTTTTCCGCCTCAGTATAATTTGTGTATCGTCACCTGACGGGGGGCTTTACTCCTCCGTACTGCTGAGCCCAAATCACCTCTCCTATTGAAAACATGCACATGGTGCATTTTGAATAAATCCCAAATGCACTATCCTGCTGACAAAACCACTCAACAGAGCGTATTAATCCGCAGCTGAAAGTAGTCCCTATATGCATATTCAATCTTAATTGACTGGTATCAAACGGAAACCCCAGGATTTAACTATTTCCAGAAATAATTTCTTTGGCTTATTTGAAGATAAAAGCATGAATTTGTGATTATGTTTTCTATGAAAAATCAATGCGGGGAAAAAAACCCTAAACAAAACAAGAAGACAGGGAGTCCAAAAGTTAAAAGAGAGAAAAACTGTACGTTGTTAGTTTTGGTCTTTTAATGACATTTGTTGGCAATAACAAAAATATAGAATATCATTAGTTTAATCCTCAGAGAGAGACCGTCTCACTCCAGTGGCTTCATGATTGTAAACACTCCTTTGGTTCCCTTGCAACCAACGCTGGCGCCGAAGAATAAACATGAGAAATAGTTTATATTACAAACGAAATCATGCAGTCACATGTTTTTAATGCGTCGTAGCTGAGGAGCGGAGGAGCATGCAGAGCGAGATGATTCCCGGCTCCAGCCGCAAAACTCGTGTGTTTCCAAGTGTTACCTGTGATTTACATCACGGGCTTCCTGACCGCGTGCCAGAGGGGGAATATAGTAGGAACAAAATTGGCACATTATAGACGCTCCACAATGTGTGCACGTACGAGCGTTTCTTTTACACTAACCTATGACCCACTTGTATTCATCGCGCCAACCTCAGTGATCCGAATGTGTACCGAACTAAGTGGACGTTCACCACAGCCGCGAGTGCTGGAGGGGTTTGGATAATAATGTGTGCTTTCTACCATCACATGACCCACTTCTCTCGAGTATCATACCAGTCGGCTCATTCAAGCACTCTGGGGGAGGAAAAAGAAGCCAATTTTTCGAACATGTTACTAATTCCCATGAAGCGGAGCTCACCAAGTTTTATTAAAAAGGAATTGGTTACTATGCAAACTTTGGCCGTAACCAGAGGGATTATCATTGATTTCTTCTTTTTTTTTTGGCATTCATTTTTTTTATTAAATAGAAGGAAGAAAGGAAAAAAAACAACACACCCTCCAGGGTGTTTCTGCTGTGTGCTGCCGTCTTCCTGGTGGCTTAAAGATCCGATCAGAGAGCAGTTGTTGGACTGTCCTTGAGCAGCGTGCAAGATCTCAGGGCTGCTGCTGTGACCTCTGATCTGCCTCTGGAGATGTGCAAAAACATAAATTGAACAATTTCATACTGTTACGTTACACATGACTACACTAAGTGGACACTCACCACACTCCCCTTCATGCTGCGCAATCACACAGAAATCCAATATAGGTAAATATTCATAGATTTTTAGGAATGAATGGGTTTTTTTTTCTCACACTTCTTCATTTTACCTCAGTGAATGTGCAGCATCGACTCCTGCTTATCGAGTCTGTGTGTCTTCCTGTAATAAATATATGGGAAACTTTTTCATGCAGGACGAAATTTTAATCCATCCTCTTTGTTTCTTGCAGGTTCTGGCATGGAGAGTACCGGGTGGCAGTCAACATTAATGACTATCTAGACATCTACTGTCCTTACTACGAGGGCCCTCCGTCCCATGGACGCATGGAGCGCTACATCCTGTTCATGGTCAACCACGAGGGCTACACTTCCTGCCAGCACCGGATGCGTGGCTTCAAGCGCTGGGAGTGCAACCGTCCCAGTGGTCCCGACGGACCCCTGCGCTTCTCAGAGAAGTTCCAGCTCTTCACTCCCTTCTCCCTGGGCTTCGAGTTCAGGCCTGGACACGAGTACTACTACATCTGTAGGTTATCGTCCCGGCAAAGTCTGCCTCTGCTTTGTCTGCTTGTGTGTACATGCAAGTGTGTGCGCGCCTGTATTTACGCATTATCCGAGCTTCTGCTCAATATGCATTTGTAAACAATATGTAAATACGCAATCAGCAGAAGTTGATAGAGAGCATTCTCAAACACAGCCCGCCGTGTCGCCTGTACACCCACAGGCGTGCATAAAAACACCTTCCATCTCTCGCTCGCTCCCCTTATTCTCTCTTTACTTCTTGCTGTCTCCCCGCGCTCCTGTCGAGATCATAAGTGGTGTGCTCAGTAAAGTGGTAAAAATGTCACCAGGCGTAGTTTGTAATCATTTTTATATTAGCTGTATTGATGTTTCGCCTCACTTCAACAAGAGATGTATTAGTATCACAGATGGGCCTTGCCCCCCTCCCCCCCCCTCCCCCCTCTCCCTGCTCTCCACCCGAGACTGCCTTTCTGAACAAAGTTAAAAAGCTATCATTCCTTCACCAGGCGTCATGGGACAAATAGTTGCTTTAAATTACTCTTAAACATTGTTTTCGGCTGCTCAGCGTGCCAGATGGGAGGGACAGATTTACGGCATCCGGGCAGTTTAGCACAGGATCAGTCGGTAATCACAGAAAAGCACATTAAATTGACTTTCAAAAGCTTCGCTGTCAGTGTCCAAACTTTCTTGCGCCTGAAAAAAAAAAAAGACTGCCGGGTTTTTTTTCTCTTCAGACGCTGAGTCAGCTGCGAGAGTCGTCAAAGACCACCTACGAAAAAAGGGTGTTTGTCTGATAAAGATCAGCAGACTGGTCGCAAGAGGTTATGTGTCAGTGAAATGTTTAGCTTGTTTAACGCATTTGGACAGGAAATTTGAAATGGTTCATGTTTTTGGCTGAGGGCAGCGCCAGGTGACCATTCAGTGACCACATGAAGTGTGCAAGCTCAGTAATGCGCATTCTTGGTGCAATTTGACCTTTAAAAAGCACACATTTCGCCAATAGCGCGGCGGAAATTACTTTACAAAACGTCATCCATCTGCAAGTAGATGATAATCGCTTGTGTCACTGTGTCATTCACTGACTTTACCACTGCAACGCTCTGTGAAAGTCAAACCGAACCTCATGTTATGACACAAATTACTTTTTTTTTTTTTTGACCATGAGGCATTTCTAGCAGCCTGCAGTCGGACATGGTTTCTTCATATCTCCGTCCGTTGGCGCTGCACAGTTGGCTCAAAACTGACCTTAACCTTTTTAGCAGGAGATGATGCATTCGCACCATGACTGGGGGTGGGATGAAGGTCCCGTGCCCTCCGTTTCAGGTCGGCGTGCGAGTGAGATGGATTTCTTTGTGGGGTCTGTTTTTTTTTTTTTGTCCTTGGACAGTGATCCTCGTTTCACAGCTGTGGTGTGTTATCATTCAAAGAGTGCAAAGAGTCATCAGCGAAGCCAAAGAAATGAATAAAGTCATACTGACGGATGCTTAAGCGGGTTCTTCTTCTGTTTGTCTGAGCAGGCCCGCATTCAGTTTTCAGCAGCAGGGATGTGATTAGGAAAAAAAACAACACAGAACAAAGCGCTACAAAATGCTTTGTATCGCATAATGAAGTACGGAGAAGTATTACAGTGTTATTATTGCTCAGTGACTGTTGGCCAACGTCTGTTGTCTCCACTTTCACAAAGACTCAGCAGGCGAGAGTCAGAGAGCGAAGGAGGCGAAGATAACAGCCACCCAATGTCCTACTGCACTTTTCCCAGCCGACACACACACACACACACACACACACACACACACACACACACACACACACACACACACACACACACACAC
>JAUESF010000048.1:8475440-8486836 GCA_032274765.1 Malacoctenus tetranemus
GTGTGTGTGTGTGTGTGTGTGTGTGTGTGTGTGTGTGTGTGTGTGTGTGTGTGTGTGTGTGTGTGTGTGAGTGTGTCAGCTGCTCCAGATTCCTAGTCTCTGTGATTAAACTGTAATTAGGTTGGTTAAACCCCCTGCAGAGCTCAGTTGCTGTCGTCCTCCCCTCCTCCCTCCTTCCTACCCCTCATCCACTTTCTGCCTCTTCCTTGGCAGTTTGGTTGTTTGTCACTCACGATTCATTTTTCGCCCACCCCGAGGTCGACTTGTCCACCCTTTGTTGTCTTTTTGCTAAATCTGTCCCATTTTTTTCCGTTTGAGATCGCCTCGTCTCGTTATCTGTCTGTGTCCCTCTCAGTTGAGATGTTTTGTCGTTTTTCTTTCTCTCCTCTCTCTGTTTCAGATGGGTCGGGATATGATTCTCCAGAGCCTTTCCTGACTGATGGAGGTCCAAGCTGGAGGGCCGGGTCCTTGACCCTGTTAGCTGCTTTGGCTTCACTGTTCCTGGTACTCTTCTACCGGCTGTGACCCCTCTCCCCTCTCTACCAGGAGCTCCCACCCTTGTGATAATGGGCTGGGCTGGCTGTCCCTCTAAATCCACCACCCCTCAGGGAAGCCCTCTGTCTCCGACCCCCCCCCCCTTCCCCCCTCCCTCTCCCACCTCCACCTCAATACGACCACCAACCACCCCCACTGCCAGCCCCCCCCCCTCCTGGCCCAGCCACGGACACCCTTCCCAGGCCTGGCTGAGAGGGCTGGGTTTTTGAGCTGTCTGGGAAGCCACTCTTCATTTCTGATCTCTGAATTGCGGGTGGAAACAGCACGTCTCAGCTGAGAAACACAAGAGAAATGTCTCTGCACTCATATCAGGGGGTCCTTTTGATTTAACTATTGACTCTTGGCCACTGATGGGGTAGATGTAGCTGTGGCTATGATTAAACTTGTCGTTCCAGTGCAATTCCTATCATCCAATCACGGAAGGATGCATTAAGCGATCGGCCTGGATGCACAAAAATTGGATTTTGCTCACATTGCTATCCCATCCTCAATCCAAGAGTTGGGAGTAGCCAAGCTTGCATTGTAATTGGAATTCTATAGTATCTGGACCAATTCCAACTACAGGGAGAATAAGAGCAAACGTATAAAGGGGAAAAGTAAAGTGGTCTGCATAGGAAAGAAGGAGGGAGCGCAATGCAAGCACTGATGAAAACAAATAAGACTGTCTGGGAAATGCAACGGTATATGTGTTGATATGTGCAGTGTAGAGACTCTGCGGTGTGATATAAAATTCATACGGTTTGATCTTTTTTTTTTTTTGATATATAAGAAGTTCAGATTTCACATTATATTGACAAGTATAACCATAGCCTGTTTCAGTGGGAGGGCGTGGGTGTGTTCTGGGTGGGTTTGATGAGATGTAGATTTTCAGATGGGATGTTTTGTCTTATTCATGTTTCTAAACAAAGCATTTATCACAGCCTGGCCAGCACAGGCGTCTTCAGCACTGTCTAATGTCGACTGGGTCGGGTGACTTTTGGAACCATGACTTTCCCATGTATGAATGTACCACTGGTCACCCACCTCTTTGTCTTTCTGTATTATTATGACTGTGGTCACTTACAGTACCTTCTCTCGGACTGGCAGGAATGGACGGGTCGGGGGATTTACAAGGGGGGCAGGAGGGAGGGGAGGGAGGAGGGAGGAGGGGGACTGATGCGAGGAGGAACGGGTGAGAAAAGGAGGCGACACTCAAGTTGCATGACCACTGTGAAACCTTCAGATCAATCTTGTTTCTAATGATGATATATTTTTTCATGAGGAAAATCAGAAACACCCTGCTACCGCTCTCTTTGCTCTCCCTGGGACTTTTTTCAGACATCAAAAGGGAAATTCAACCTCTCTCCTCACACGGTTTCTCCCGTCTGGCTTTCAGTCGTTGATGGATTAGCTCGGGCCGCGAGATAAATGGACCCACAGGGTGAAACCGACTGCAAATCAGCCCTAGGAGCCCAGGCTGGATCACAATGAACGTAAACACTGACTGAAGCTGGTCCTGGGTCTGAGGGTTAAACCAACAAGGGAAGCGCATGGACTGTGGCAAATGAGGCGAGGTGTGTGTGCGTGGTAGCATCACAAAAACACACGATCGCGCATGCACACACACATACACACACACACATACACACACACACATACACCCATACACACATGTAGTCTTTGATAACAAGACTGTTCCTCTGAGATGGTTGGGGCATTCATGGACATGACTATAAAGGGAACAGCACAAAGAGAGAGTGTGTGGAGGAGGGAGGGCGAGGGAGCGAAGGCGTGTGTGTATCATGGGACTGAGACGTCTTTAATGTTGGGAATTGAACATATAGAGTAAGCACTGTGAACACGCACACACACACACACATGCATACATACACACAGGTTGATCCATGTACAGATATACACAAGTACCGACATAAGTAGAAGAGTGAGCGCAGATTTAGACATTTACAAAGACATGGCATGGACATACACACATGTACAGAGACACACACACAAAATCAAGAAAACACAAACAAGGGGGAAGCACTTCTTCCCCTCTTTCATCTTATTTTTGTAGCATTTAAAATCACTGTTAATTACTCCTGTGTGGGATGCAGTGATGGGGTATAGCCTGTGGAAGATTAAAAAAAATGTGTCTTCTCTTCTTCTCTTCCACTGATGCTGTCCTTCTATCCTTCTTCTTCTTCTCCGGTTTGTGATCCATGGTTGGTAGTGGTAGGAGGCCTCCAGGTCTGAGCGTCATGTATGAGTTTGTCTCCTTTTCTGTTCGTGGTGTTTTTGTGGAAGCTGACCTCAGTCATTAAAGTCAGTCAGTCAAAATTAAACACAGAAGTCAGAGCAAGGAGAGAAACACACAAATAAAGATTGTCTTTTTGTCTACTCAAAAAACAAGACAAGTGTATTGGATTTTATTTTTCGCCTGTGAATGTGAATTAACTTTCAGTTTGTGCACTTTTTCCTTTCGAAGAGCAGCTGATTGTGTTTTTGCATGGGGACTCACCTGGACCTTGATTTTGCGCCCTCGATCCTCCTCTGACGTCAAACTGTGCGGCTGGTGAGCGTTGAGCTCTGCCAGTCAAAGCATGAAATTATTCAGATGAAATCCCCCCTCTCCAATCTTCAGCTGTTTCTCCCTCAGTGATGTGACAGCTAATCTAAACTGCTGACAACATGGAGACTGAATGGCTTGATAGCCTTTCTTCTCCTGTTTTCATCAGATTTCCAGTATGGTGCTGGTCCGCAGAAAAAAACAAAACAGAACCCAACTTCAGTCCAATCCGATCTCTTCTCGAGCTTTCCAATGGTTCTATAATTTATGCACCGATACTTTCTGAGGTACAAATGTTATTCTGTTTACATTTGTTTTCTCCAAAACTTTTTTTAAATTTTCACAAAAAAAGCAATTTGCAACAAAACAGCATTCTACTTTTGGTTTTGGTTTCAATCAGAAAGGTGAAAAAAACAACAACTCTCGTTTGGGTTTTCTGTCATATTTGACTGTTTCTGTTGATTCACTTCTGTGTGGATGATGACAGGAAAAGTTGAAGATCAGAGGAGAAAGTCCAAAGTGTCACAATCAGCTTTTTTAACTAAACCAAATAATCAGATCTCTGTCTCGATGAGGGAAAATCGTTTTACTCGATTCATGAAATTAAAAAGAAATCAACAGAAATTGTTTGAAGCGTGACTCCAACAGGCACATCCCATTTCCATCAGCTGAGGTTTGACAGGTGTTCTTTTAATTATACCATCCCATTGCTCTCCAAATCCTCCCCGCTGGTTTTATTGCACCTGACTCGTTGTCAACAGTTGTTTGTCTCAACACACCAAGTTATTTATGTCAATACGCCAAACTCTGAATATTTGCACGACAATGTGCATTCATTTGTTTATTTTTGTCACTGTTTTGAAACATTATTTTTGGTTCGTGTGGAAGTTGCATAGAAAAAACTTGGCAAGGAAGTTTTCACTTGCAGCCTCTGCCCCGAGAACTCCCGATGGAGCCCGTCTAAACAACACCCCCCATATTCGAACAATACAATCTTTTTCCCCTGCTCACAAAAACACAAAATTAAATGTAATGATAGTTATTGTAACCTATGATGAGGTGTGTTTATTTCTTTGTAAACTGAATAATACTTAAGGCTAAATTGAATCGGTCATAAAGTAGTTAAAAAGAAATGCTGGTTAACTGGAAGTTGTCTGCAAAACAACCCGTTTATCTAAACACCTCTCACAAAGGTTAATGAGCTCTGTCTAAGAACTCCTCATTGCCACGAGTTTGAGCCAATCAACAGCAAACGTGACAAATGAAGCTGCGTGTCCTGAAGCCGTACATGAAACAATTACAAGCTGATTAAGTTTTTATGAGCAGGCTAAATATTTAGAAAGAGAACATGTCATGTTTCTGCGCGTGTTCGAGCTCAATAGGTTTTCACCAGACCTGGACATGAATAGACAGACAGACAATAGACACTGTTCCCCACTGGGATTTGTAAGGGCTAGCGCTAGCCTGAAACATTTATCAGCCCTGTTTTAAAAGCGTTATTTGAAACCACCGACTTGTCGCTTTTGGCAGCGTGATGCAAAAAGAATATCAGAAACGTTGTTTTTGGGGGAAAACTGAGGTACATGAATAATAGATGAGCCTTGGCTCGCCATGTTTGGCCCTCCTGTGCAAAGCGGGCTAATGACTATCGATGTCTCCAGTTTCCATCAAATTGCTTCATATGAGAGCTCAATTCAAACGGAGAAGGAGTAGATTCCAGTGAAAAGGAGACGAGGGAATAAAATTATCTCTGAATATAGCGATGTACGCTCGGTCAGCCAATTCTTTGTCCTGACAAGTATCAGGTACCGGCGGAATTAGCCTAATGTAAAATTAAGCCCGATCAAGCAAGGCCTTGAAACATTCCCCATGTCTCAATCCTTGTGAGAGGAAAGATGGATGTGTGACACAGCTGGAAGCGAGCCAGGCCCGAACAGATGTACCCCTTGAAATCATGAGAAACTAGTGATCTGGGCTATGTCACCGACACACATGCTCATACACACACTATTATGTCCCCGTGTATTCTCTTCCAGATCTAATTAATCACTTGATTATTTTAGCTATTCTCATTGGCTGCAGTACACATGGGAGAATAATTGGCGAGAATAAATTTGGCTTTTATGATGTTAGTTTTGGCAACAACCAGAAAGCAAAGCCAGGAAATGCAGATGGCGACCCTTCTCCATTCTTTTCCTCTTCCTCACTGTCCCTTCATCTCCTCCTCTGTTGCTTTCTTGCTCCCTCAGACACACTATTAGGCTATAGACTAATCTATTCTTCCCCTCTCCTCGTACTTTTGTCTCCTCATATTCAACTAACTGGCATGATTTAGGAATTATGGAATTAGGGCAGCACTCCCATCTCTATTAATGAGGAACGGCATGATGAAAGAGCTTGATCCTGAACGTGCCATCTGTAGTCACTATTACACATTCACTTATCTCTCTTTCCCTCGCTGCTTTCTATTCTGTCTCTTGCACCTTTCTTTCTCACACACATCCTCCGACACACACACACACACACACACACACACCCACATGCGCGCACGCACACACACACGCACGATATCTCAGCTGTAATTAGAGAGGAAATACTAATTCTTAGCTCTTCAAGCACTGTTGGATGTGGCGTGAAATGGCACAGCAGGAAAGTTAACTATAGACCACACACCCGCGCATAGACACACATGCACGAACACACTCACAGGAGTCCAGATGGGCCTTGTGTTATTGCTGAATAATGCATGCTATGTAGACTCTATAAAAGATACATGGGCACAGAGAGCAAGCATCATTCGGGCACTATGGGCAGTTTGATGAGGGCAGGTTGAAGCAACCCTTGGACAAGTTACAGATTGTGCAGCCTGTAGGTATTTAGCTGTAGGTGACCCAACAGGGAGAAAAAATGTTTAGCTGCAGTTAGAGAGGAAGAAACACTTGGCTTTTGTCAGCCGATATGTAGGCTGGCACTCTTCCCAGTGTCTTTGCAGTCACCTTGAAATGGCTCTTGTGGTTTAAACCATAAAACTTGGGGAATTACACAGCAGATTCAATGCTAGAGGCTCAGATTTCAGAGCATCGTTCAGAAACACCATGAAAAATATCCAGCAGTCTGTATTCATGCAAAATACCCCAAAGAGGGGTGGGGGCGCGGGGGAGGTCTAGGTGAAGGGTAAATGCTGCACTCATGTGGGGAAAATGAGCAGCGCCTCTTTTTTTTCCCTCCAGAGTCATATGACAGGGCATGCGCACCATCATGTGCTGCGTTCAAGTGCTCATCAGAAGCTCATTCCTCTATGGGTAATGTTTGAAGTGCAACACTTGACCAATCTTGAGTTGGAGCCAAATAACTTCGTGGGCCCTTGGGTTGTCTCATCAGGCGCTAATTACATGTTTTGTATCCAAACATTAATTATCAAATTAACAAGCAGCTGTCAGATGAAAAAATAGAGGACACAATGTGGCTCGAATATTGTGGATTGTAAGTAGTAAGAAATGTAGGAAATACATCACATCACAGGAAAAAAATACATGTTCATGATAGTAAGTCTGTATTTTAACTCACTTTGATTCCCTTCTTCTCGCTCAGGGTGGCTACCAATGAATATTTTCCTTTCTGGTGATCTCCTGGTTATATTTAGTTCGTCACTAAACTTGTAACTAAATTAGGCCTGTAAAAGGTTCTAGATTTGTGTATGAATGTTGACTGAACGAACCAAAAAAAAAAAACCAAACACATCTCTTCCACACCATCTGTGTGATACCTAATGAATTGGATTAGATTCGTTAATTATTTGCCTTTTTTCCCAAACGAATGAAAATCCGTGTATTATCTAAATCTAAAAATCCGTTAAAAACATTATTATTATTATTATTATTATTATTATTATTATTATTATTATTATTATTCCTAATTTAATCTCACGGATTATCTAAATGGTGAAATGTAGCAAAATGTTAAAGAAATAGACACAATAATCCGTCAAGAGAAAATAATTGAAGTTTAATGTGTTTTTTTCGTTTAGCTCTAATTCTAAAACATTTTGCTCGCTTTTGCGCATTTATTCGATGATAACGGCGAAGTGCGTGTTTTTTGAGTGACGCACACATTTCCGACGGCACCGTGAAGGCAGCACAGTCGGCACACTTGGGACGCAGTCGGACGAGCCAGTGAAGGAATCCAGGAGTTGCCCGAGTTAAGTTCACATACCGTCAAGAAGGAGGAGCCGCGACGTCCCGTGTTTCACAAAGAGGGAAGGTTTACCTGTAAGTATTGACTCGGTGGATAACCATCTCTCGAGGTATTTCTCTCGACATAGTTTCAAGTGGTGGCGTCTGGCAGTTGACAGGAAAGCGGAACTGGCTAACTCGCGAGCTAGCAACACATTAGCTCGTTAAACGAGGCGCCCTCCGGATATTTACCCTGATTACGGTCCCTGAACGCCACAACAACTTTTTAAACCATGTAAGAAAACTTTTACCCATCTTGTCACTCTCCTGGATGCTGTTCTATGCTTTTTGTAAACTTTGTTTCCTGAGTTTTTACCAGTGTTGTTTTGATACCATCTCAGTAGTTTTGGGTGTGGAGGGTTTACCCTGAGTGTGCTGCTTCTTTTACTTTTCTTTCCCTTCAGTTCATGTTTCCTCGCCCAGTCACCTGTTGGGGTCAAGTGACTCGGAAATACCCGAGTGACTCGGCTTTTCAATGGGGTCAGCACCATGTTCCTCTGCTAGTCAGATAACCTCGGTCAGGTGTGTGTTTTAACGTACAGAAAAGGAAATCATCAACTTCCCTATAACGCCAGTTATGAGTGTCAGCTGTCGCGAGGGACCTTATTGGTGTCCTCTGTAAATGGTTAAAGAAACCGTCCATGTTCGGGTTTAGTCCAAACAGCATGATGTCATTGTTTGTTTTTGCTCTTGGGCTTCATATTATCAGTCAACCACGCAGCCCAGCGCGTTGAACACACCTCTCATACCCACAAGTCAAAAGGCTGTCTTCATTCAAAACATGTTAATTAAGAAGAGAAAAATACTAAATTAGACCAGCCTAACTTTATTAATAAATAGGGGAAAAAATAAAGATCGTGATCCAAAGTTGAGAGTCAACAGTGATAGGGTTAAGACGCAACTGAAGGTAAACTGATCTGGAGGAACAGGTTTGGGGAGAAGAACCAGAAACGCGTTTCCCTGTAGGAGCTCCATTGTCCCAACAACTTCTCTGTGCTGCTGTGAAGAAACTACGCCATCATGAGTGGGTATGTCCTTCAGGCTTGTTAAATTTATTCCTGTTAGAGTGTAGTGCCGCGTTTTTGTGTTTTTATCAAGGGTGAAGTGAAAAGTACAAGGTTGAGTGAGGTTAAATTGGACATAATGCAACATTTTTGTTCCTTTTTTTACGGCTTCAGTGTGAATCTCATCACTGAGACATGAATCAATATCGAGCTCTACGCCGGTCAACTTTACTGGCACTAGAAATCGATCTTTTCCTGTTGACATGTTCATCTCCCCTTGTTGTGGCTGTCAGAGGAGTAAAAATGTGTGTGAATTAGTCCACCTTCAGTGTTACAGTTGTAAACTCACTTCGGGACCGTGCCAAGTCCAATAACGTGCTAGAAAAAGCAGCGAGGCCTGTGTGAACCAACGGCACTCTCGTCCAAAAGAAAAGCAGAGTCAACAGCATAAAAGCCTGTGTGCTGTCTGCCAAGTCGACGCTCTCCTTTCCTCTTGCGTTTTTTTTTCTTTCTCAGGATGTTTCCGTCGCTGCAGGTTTGAAAGGGAACTCAGAGTTCAGGGGTTATTGGCAAAACAGGAAGACGTCGCTTGAACTTTAAAAGAAAGTGGGATGATGGGAGAGGAAGCTCTCTGAGCGCTGGTGTCTAAAACTGGGAATATATGAAAAAAAGAGACCCAGAGCTTTCTACTTGTGCTAACGGCCTCTCTGTCCTTGAAAGCGCAGCCTCTCTGCATCACAGAAAATTAATTTATGCTTTTCTTGTGATGGGCCTGATCTCTTGTTGACTCATGTGTCGGAGCCTGTCCTTGGCTGTCTTTACACCAGGCGATTCACTGTGTGCTCTGATATTGGATAACATGAAAGTCCCTCCGTGCATGCTTGATGGGTCCACATCTACTGGAATCGAAAGCAGAGGTCCATTGCTCATCATGTGTTGAAAAACAGAACTGTAATACTTATTACTTTTAGCCACACCTCTTACTTTGGTTGCTGTGTTGCACAACAACGTAGAAAAAACTTGGTTACAGATCTTTTGCAGAGAGCACTGCTGTGACTGCAGCAGTATTTGCCTTTGCTATGTTCCTCCTTTATCCTGCCCTCAGATCTCAAACAGAAGAATTTATTCATATCTGCTCTCGTTCGCCAGCGTTTGTCTGAGCCGTCATGAAGTCTCGTCCTGTTCTGCTCCTTTTTGAAAAAGTCATAAAATGAGCGCACGGGGGGAAAAAAATGTCAATTTACGCGACACGCGGCCCTGAGTCAGGAGCCACAGCCGCGTCTTCCTGCTGCTGCTGTTCACAGCTTCGCAGTGACACATCCTTTCGCCGCCCTGTTGTTTCCACATATTGTGCAAGATAATGAAATGTGAATGGCTTGTTATGTCCTGATGTGATAATCTTCTGATGTTGATCAGACACAAGAAAAGTGGGGAGAAAAAACCCAAATAAAAAGCTGCAGTACTTTGTGGTGGTGGCACTGATCTGTAGCCTGAATCATTTCCTAATGATTTACTCGCTGACATCGAGACTCCTTAAGCATTTAACATTAGGACGTAAAGATGGGCCTAATTAGCATTTAAATGCACTTACTGTACCTGCTCCTCTTTAATAGATGGCAGATGTGTGTATGTAAATCTTCTGCCATAATTCAAGTAGGTTAATTAAGTGCAGAGTATCACGTCTCCTGCAGGACAGTCCCTGTACAGGGACACACCTGAACATGTGGTGTTCTATCAAATATTCACATTTTGCATCTGAGATTGTGAAGTCCAAATGTTTATTCTTTGCCTTTTTTCTCTCTCATATTCCACATGATTATTCTGTCATGAATATTTAGGCAGTTTATTTAGATGCAGCTTCGTTGCTGAAAGTCATTTAGATGCCAACATCAAAAAAGAACAACAACTCTCTTCTGTCAGTTTCCATTTTAGATTCAGGTTATACAAAACACTGATTGTATCACTGTTGTCCCAACCTATTAAGACCAGAGAGATCTCTGCCTGTGTCCTTTTGGTAGTCATGTGCTACATTTGTGTGTCTGCCGTTGAAGGTGGGCGCGGTGCGATTTCACCTTGTCCCAAGTGTGTTTCTGCAGCTCACAATGCTTTCTATTGATCGCAGGCCTTCAGAATGATGGCAGCATCCACAAGCATTCATCCTGCCTCCACCTCTATTGACAGTAATAGCTTACGTGCAATGCTAGGTCTTAATGGAGTGAGCCTCAACTGTTGTGTGTAATAATCTCTCAGATTTATCATCTTTTTCTACATGCACTTACCGGTAGTTTAATGATGTACTCTGTGTTCCTGAAATCGAGTGACATTTTTTAATGGTAGCGTCACCGCAGAAAACTATATCTGACTAAAGCAGGACACCTCATTCTACTTTTTGTTGTTCTATTTATTCATACAAACCCTTTTTTCAGCTTGTATCACTTCAGTTTTTACGCGATAGTGATTTTATTTCTAAATCTAGTGCGTCAGATACGAATCAGTGAACGAGCCTGATTTGTTTAGGCTTTGCATCACCTTCCTTTTCCTTCTTCAAGCACCACAGCCGCCTCAACAGATCAATTTGTGTAATTCTTTCTCTGAGTTTAGGTATAAAAAACCCCCACAGATAATGATCAATTTGCTGTTATTAGTTTGTGGCAGTCCTTAAAAAACTTGTTTCGCGGAAATGCTGCAGTGTGACCTTGTTCCGGTCAGATCTTGTCGAGTCCTCGTCACGTGATCGGCTTCATGATGATCAGTGTCTCTGCTTCTCTTCTAGGCCGCAAAATATTGAGCTCGGTGCCACAGGAGGAGCCTCCAAACAGAACACCACCAACATGGACGACATGACTGTGGAACAGATCACAATGAGGGCCAACCAAGTGACTGACGAGGTACCGAGCCACACACACACACACACACACACACACACACACACACACGCACACACGCACACACAGTCTCTCCTTCAGTGCAGCTCTGTCATTGCCTGTTTTCCTTTGACCAAGTGAGAAACTTTCTTAAAGTAAAACTCGTATCAGAAGCCCAAAGCCTGAAAGCCACAAA
>JAUESF010000048.1:8503218-8513463 GCA_032274765.1 Malacoctenus tetranemus
TTTATTCATGTTAATTCATTTTTTGGTGCTTTTTCTTTATGTTAAAATGTTTTAGCCTCATTGGGTATTCATAGCACTTAATGAATAAAACCCTGAGGTTTTACTCCTGGATGTGTTCGTCCTCGGGTGTTTGGTATCATCGTGCAGATTTGTGTCAGGAAAAGTGTGTGTAACACGACGGATTTTTTTTTTTAGCTAAGCGTCGCTCCACTCACAGAGCCGCAGCCGGTCCCATCTGCCGTCCCACTCGAACATCATCTCCGCCCTTTTCTCCATCAGCTGCTCCAGCTTCTTTTTGATCTGACACAAGCAGTTACACAGTCGCAGTTACATATCAGCATTTATTAAACAACTCAGCCCCAAGACTGCCCATTATCCTCCAAGAATTACTATTGTAAAGTAATTAACCGAACGTTAAATTCGGGCCGGGGTCAATTGCTCATTTAAATTCTTTTGGCTTTTCCATTTCTAATTAGTGTTTGCTCTATCGACTCCCCGATGAATGTAAGATGAGTGGAATTTTTTTTCCATTGGTGGCAATCCAATTGGTTCCATTGTGACAGACGGGAACAATCACGCCCAGAAAAGTAATTAAATCTAATGAAAGCAGCAATTTGAGGCCCGGCTGAGGACGGAAAGAAGCTGTCTCTGGCTGCCCGGGTCTCACCTCAGCAGAGTCTCGGTGCTTGCGCGTCAGCAGGGCCTTGCCCAGCTCTGTGCAGTCAGTGAATTTGGCTCCCCGGGCCTCAATCTCCGAGCGGATCCCCTGGTGGTACTTCTGCAGGAGCTCCACGGATGAGACGTCCCTGATGCAGAGGAGGGAGGAATATTAAGTGGGAGCAGGTAATGCCTGACGTTTATCTACCTCTGTTGGCGGGAGCTGGAACTGCAGTGATGCCCTCACTGATAAATTCACAATGCGCTTTATGCAACAGAAGCCTTGGATCACTGTGCTGCACCGTTTTGGAGGAAAAAGACAAAACAGCACAAATACTCACAGGGACTCGCTTACGTTTTGCGTTTCACAACCCAGCATGAAGCCAAACTCTGTGTAGAAATATACCTTGAACAAAAAACCCCACTCTAATGTTGCTTTCTTTCTAAAACTCAACCGAAATGTCAAAATTTCAGGTTTGTTGGACTTTAATTGTGTTCTTTTGATCTGTTTTCTGTCTCTACTTTTAATTGATCTCTATCTCTTTGAACACATGCAAAAAAAATAATTAGTTGTATTTTCTCCTGGAATGAACGTGGTCACGGTTTCTGTCCAATCTAGACCTTTGGAAAAAAATAAGTCAACTCATTTTGCAGTTGGGAAATTACTAAAGGCAAATGCGGCAGAGTTTGATGTTGTTTTAATTAATGAGTTTCGCTCTATTTCATCTGTATCTATTGAAAGTACACAGAAAGCGCCACCTAAAGAACTTTTAATTCAACTCGGTTTTTCATCTGAAGCCACCGTACAGCCAATGTCCTGAGTTTTGGCTATTGAATTTGATGTGAATGAAAAGGGAAATCTAATCAGTCAGGCCAAGGATTCCCGTTTGTTTGTTTCTCAGCTCGCTCGGAAAATCCTTTCAAAGAACAGCGAAGGACTCAGCGTCGGCGCTGCAGCCCCAGTAACGAACGAATCGAACGAGGGGTCCTGTGAGGCTCACTTGGGCTTCTCCTGGGTCTTTATCTGCTGGATGATGCTCTCCATCCAGGCCAGCAGGTCCCGCACCATGGTGAAGAAGCGGAACTTCTCGGCCGTGTCCACCAGCTGCGCCCGGCGGCCGTCGCAGGCGTCCAGCAGGCCCTTCCAGGCGCCCACCACCTCCCTCTCCGTGGCCTGGATGGCGTCGGCTCGGTCGCCTGCGTACTGGGCGTGCAGCCTGGAGGCCGTCTCCTGGAACTGTTGAACCTGGAGGAAAAAGCAGTGAAAAAAACAACAAAAAAACATGAGTTCTGCTTCTGTTGCTGAGACTGACGATAAAACGCAAAATGATCTTTAAAGCTTCATTAATTTTTTTTTTTAATATTCTCATATGTCCGGGGGGAGGGGGAGGGGGGGGGTTAATTAGTTTCACTGTAAGATCTCGACACTGGTTCTGAAAACATTCCTGTCAAACACACAGGAATATTTTATACAGCACAAGCCATGAGTCTTGTTTTCCTAATTATGCAACACATTCAATTTGATGTGCTCAATAACGTGAATTCCAGATTCATTTGTTTTGCTAATTTTCAAGCCCCCGACCGATTTTTTTAATTAAAGTGGTATTTTGTTGATTGATGTCTGAGGGCAGACACGACTGTGTCCGCTGCAGAGTGTTGATAATCCATGGAAACATGTGAAGGTTTTACCGGAGATCTGCTGAATGCAAAACCGTCATTTCCTGCTTCTTTCTTTCTTTTTTTTTCCCTGTGGTCTCTTTTTGTGGTTGTGTCACTCAATGTTAATGTGACTCATGGTGTTTCTGAGACTTTAGTGGAAGAACGGGAGATTGGAAAATATTTGCGAGTCAAAAGAGAAAAGGAGAATGCAACAAAAAAAAAAGCAGAAAAGTTGTTCCTCTCTCTGGAGTCTCGTGACATTTCGCATGACATTTATTTTGCCCTTGCATAAACAACAAAACTGGATCAATGACTTTTTTTATGACATTTCTGTAGAAAAACTGCAGAAATGTTCAAATCTTGGAACCTTGAGCAAACTCTGCAATGAGACCAGATCCTTCAACTATTCCAATCAGGCAGGAAAGGATCATACAAATGTACAAATCTGTTTTCTCATGATATGAGCAAACGTTTATTGTTGACCAGTCCCCACATCTTCCCATCTATCCCAGCCTGCTTGGTGGTGACGCCCTGCTGCGTCCCCCCTCAGAGTAGAAAGGCTTAATCCCCGGTTTTACCTGTTTGCCGAGAGCGGTGATGTCTCTCTCGAAGGCGGCGTGGATTCTGTGGAAGGACTCGGCCTTGCTGAAGTCGTCGCCCACGTCCTCGGGCAGCTCCTTCTGCTTGTCGTGGATCTGAGCGACCAGCTCCTTCCCGTCATCGAAGTACCTTTGGGGGGGGAACGGATCGATCCCTTCAGTCTCTTCAGCTCCGTGTTCAATATCCTCACATACGTCTCCGGAATTGATGCTGTTTTGTTTCGCAAGTGAGCTTTTGCATGTTCAATATCACATCGTCAGACATGCGACGGTGTACAGTAAAGACATCAGTGCCCCTCCACCACGCTTGGACACGTGATGTTGCGTTTACAGATTGGACATGAAATGTTAATGGCATCGATAGAGATAACTGGACGTCTCTCTGCTCGATCGATACCCGTCTCCTTACTTGAGCAGCTCGTAGGACGCGGTGAGGAGCTGAGCGCGGGTGTCGATGAGCTCCAGCAGATCGGCCCAGCTCTCATTGATGCTGTCCTTCCACTCTGCCATGGTGGCCGCCTCGCTGTGGCCCGCTTCGATCAGCTCGTCTATCGTCTGGTTGACCATGTCCACCCGCTCCTGGCCCAGCATCCCGGTGTCTCGCGCAAAGTCCCTGAATTTATCCCTCAGAAGCTGCAGGCAAAAAGACAGCGTTTTCTAATTAGTGAAATTAGTGATAGTGTGTCAGGAGTGTGTGCTTTTTAATTCCCCAGGAATTTAATAACGAGGATGATGTTTCTGCTAAATGCTCTGACTTGATTTAGTTCCTGTTTTTTCTCTCCTCCACACGAACGGCGACGGATTTACCGTGACGTGGTCGAGGTCCTGGCCCATCTCCTGGGAGGAAGCCACCACGTCTCTCTCCGCGATCCATTGTTCCAGCTCCTGGACCTCTCTGCTGAGCAGGAAGTGGTGGTAGGTGTGGTCCAGCTTCTTCCTGCGGTCCTCCGCCAGCTCCTTCAGGCCGGCGTACTGCTTATCTACCTGGCCCTGCCGCCGGATGATCTCCTCCCTGCACGCGAGGGGAAACGGGAAGACGGAGACAATTTGAAACGGGTCACAGCGACGAGACTGAAGGTTTACTCAAGATGGCGCATGTGATGAGGGGGACCATTTGGCACGCTTGTCATTCCTTATCACCCGAAACCACGAGTGCCTGGAACAACATTAGTGTCCCCGTATCTTCGCAGGGAGTTCAAATGTAATTTCCTTCGGTTTGAACACTAAATTATCAAAGCACCAACCCTTGCGGATGCTCCTCCGCAAACATCTTCTGGGCGCGATCGGCCAGCTTCTGGATGGAGTCGGCGTAGTCGTCCACCGCCTGCTTGAGGATGGTGTGGCGCTTCAGCATCAGCATGGCGCTCTGTTCATCCTGAGGCAGAAGGGAGGAGAGTGAGGAAGACTGAGGAGGAAAAAAAACAATACAACGCTGGGGAAAAAAAAATGAAGTGGAGCGACGCACATCAAAGAGAAAATAGATCACGACAAATAAGCTGTGAATAGAGGGTGCCACTTATAAAAAGCGTGTCACCTGAACAGAAGGAAGGCGAAACCATGTAATCTCGTAAACGCATGCAGTGCCACCGCTTATTTACCCTGCATGATATGGCTTGTTTTCGATTTAGATAATAGGGAGTGATTTTTACACATCAGTGCCGGCTCCCCGCCCCCCCGCCCGCTCACCTTGGCCTTCTCATCGGCGATCATGTACAGCTCCTGCTCCCCGATCCAGGCCTCGGCCTCGTCGGCGTCGTTGTAGTACTGCTGGGCCAGGTGGGAGCCGTTGAGCCGGTCCCTCCGCCTGGCCATCTCGTCCTGCAGCCGCGCCCACGCCTCCTCCAGCTCCGCCAGCTGCTCCGCGATGCGCCCGGCCTCCGGTCGGCCCTCGGCGCCGGCGGCCGACGCCATCCGCCTCCCTCGCTCCAGCACCTCGTCGATGCGCGGCTGGTGGCCTTCGATCTCCCTCTGCAGCGTCTTGCGGGGAAAGCGAGGGAGACTTTATCACAGACTGTCGAGTCGCAGTTTCTGACGGTTCAAGATTCAACGAAGTGTTTCGAAACGAATCACATTTGTGTCAATGTTTTTTTACACAAACATTTCAGCTTCTCAGACAAGAGAACTTCCTACAATGTTTTAATCATTATTTTCTTTTCAAGTGGCACAATGTACTGCGAACTGCAAGTTACTGTGCTCCAAATATTGTTTATGAGGATTTATTCGTTACCCTCAATCATGGAAACTTTCCTGAGACAACAGAAAACAACTGCGGCAAACACGGTTGTGTTTTCTAACGTGTCAGTCATAAAAACGACAGTGATTGAGAGAAAACTCCAGTTTCTCTTGAGCAACACTCAGCTGAACGGATGCATCCAAACAGAAGAGTATTCGATGAAAATATTCAATTCAAACTCTTTTTTTTTTCCTCCCACAAATAAATCGTTACCTGGTTCTTCTTCGACAGCATTTGCACAGTCTGGAGATTGTGGCCGTGTTCTTGTGACATTGCCTGCGGCATCCTCTCTTCAATCCAGAGCTGACGGAGAGAACGGAAAATAAGAGTTGCAAACAGTGATGAAGACAAGAAAGATGAAGCTGAAAACAGGTCCCTCCCACTCATGCACTTTTTTTTTAACCTCGTGACAAAAAAAACCTTCAACATTTCCAACAGTCACAAAAAATCCTTCTTTAAGCCCCCCCCTCCTTCACCTCAGTCAAGTGGGTTTATGGAGTGAAACCAATAAGGATTAGAAGCTTTTACCAAGATTCACCTGAAGAGTCAATTTCATGGAGAGAAAAAAAGGTACTTCCTACCTTCTTGCATACTAAGTGTTCACAGTATAATTGAAAACTTTATTTCCAAATGAAAATTTTATCTTTGTAGAGAAAAATGTTTCCCAGCGACGTGTGTGGTGTAGTGGGTTTTTTTAATTAACACGATTCATTTTGATGTTGTGTTATCTGCTATTAACCAGGAGCAGGAAGCTTCGACACTTTAATTTTCACTCCCAAATTGAATTCATGCTCACGAGCTCATCGGCCAGATCTCTGTAGAACTGGTGGACCGCCTTGGCCGCCTCCAGCTTGCCCTTGCGCTGGGCGAGCGGCGTGAGGAGCTGCTGGAAGTCCCTCTGCAGGGCCTGCTGCTCGGCCTCCAGCTCCGGCTGGTCCTCCCGGGCGCCGCCGTGCTTCCGGACGGCCTCCTGGAGCTCCTCCAGCTCCCGCCCCCGGTCACGGACCTGGTTCTCCGTTATCTGGCGCCGGGGAGAAAAAAAAAAAAACCACGATCAGAGGGGAAAGATGAATCGCCTTTCAAAAACATAATCAGGATGAAGCGGAGGGGAAACCCATGGAAAGTAAGTTCCCGGCTTTTAGGAGTGAAACCGAGCTTAGTCAGTGTTTTTTAGTTTATGTAAATCATCTCATATAAATTCATAGAATAGATCACACTTAAGTTTCAGAAATCACCGTGTGTAGCACTTTTTCTCTTAGACAAACAGGGTCTGTTTTTGTTTTGGAGGTTTGGATGCTAACAGTGAGCACACAGAGGCTCACTCACGCACAGTAATCCTAAGAAAGCACCTAAGCTGAGCTACAACGATCAGATATTTGATTATGTGCTCATGTTGAGAGGAACGGGAGCGACAAACAGTTTACCCTTTATTTCCTGATACACACCTGGTGTTTTTTGAGCAGGATGTTGGCGTTGGTCAGGTCCTTCACGTCCTCGTCGCCGCTCTGCAGCTGCTGCTGCAGCTCGCCCAGCCACTTCTTCATGTCGGTCAGGCTCTGGTCGAAGAGCTCCGAGCGGTTGGCGTCAAACAGCAGGCGCGCCTTCTCCTGGGTGGTGGACTCCAGCTTGTCCCACAGCTCGTGGAGCTTAGCCAGACGCTCCTTCACAATAGGCTCGAACTCCGGCTTGGACTCCATGAGCTCCTGACCCTCCTGTGCCACCCCCCCGAAAACACAGAAGAAGAGCTTGTTTGCATTGTATGGGGAGAGAACGTATTGTATTGAGGATCAATGTAATGTTATTATAGCGTATAAATACTGAGACTGGATGTGATCTAACACGTCATCCGACTCGCAGCGTTTACTGACCTGGTCGACTTTGTTGAGCCAGTCTTTGTTGGAGGCGAGTTCAGCCATGAACGCTTGGTGTTTGAGCCATTTGCTGTGGAGGTTTCTGGCCTCGTCGTACGACGTGTCCTGTGCCGTCAGCATCTTCTCATTGATCCACACCGTCAGCTGAAGCACGAGAGGACAGAAGACAGCGTGAGGACAAGTTGTAGACGGAGGTTTTTTTCCTCCCAGTGTGGGAACAACCACGATCCAAGCAAAACTTTTGGAAAGTCATCGAAACATCGAACTCTCGGAGTTCGCGCGGAGCCGATTTTATGCGAGCAGGATTTGCTTCTTTATCTTTTCAAAACAGAGCGTTTACCAATTAGCCAAATGGGACCCTTTACACAAACAGAGAAGATATAAACACAGCAGGAAGCGATTTGAAAATAAAACCACAATTATCAAGAGATAAAAAGAGCAAAACACTATGATGCCGAATGTAAGTGAAGGAGTAATTAGGCTAATAATTAATGCATTAATTGATGTTTCCAAACAGTGACGAGAGCAGTAAACTGAAAGTGAACTCACATCTTGAGTGTTTTGCAGGAAGTGCTGCAGGTCACGGTTATCTCGGAGCTTTTCAGACACCTCCTCAGCTCTTCTTTTATTCTTGTTATGCCTGCAGATCAAACACAAAATGAAAGAAATGCATTGAAAATACAGTTTCGCAGTGAATAAACTGTTCTTTCCCTCCGACAAATCCCCCGGTGACATAATCCAAAAACGAACAAGCTGCGGTACATGAATCCATACGAACTCCTCCTCCGCCGAGAAACAATCATCCCTTTCTCTGCTCCACTGTGAGGAATCGCTCTCACTTAAAGATCAATATCCATTATTGCAGGTGCCTGTCTACCAAGCTGAATTGTGGGAGTTAATGGGAGTAGCTCCCATGCCCTCTTCACAGCCTTTTTTCTTGACGCTAATGATACAGGGATGAGAAAGCCTTTTTTTTGCTGAGCTCAAACTCTGAGAGGGGAAACAGGGGGGATCGTTCTCCAGAAGCTTAGTCGCGGCACTATTGCATAAAAGTGGAAAGATGATATAAAATCTCTCATTTTACTCTCTTATTGGAAGTTTAGAAGTCTCCACTGAGTTGTTTCAGCAAAACAAAAACTGTGAAGGAGACTTTTAGTTGTTCAGGTACATTTTTTATTGTGTTTTCCATTTATTTAGTAGAATTTGGTTGATGGACACTTTGATTCTATGATATTTGAGCATACATCACTTCATCTCTTGTGCTCAGTCTCATCAAGTATTGTTCCTGTTTTCTTCAAAACATCCAGTCACAGTTTAAAGAAGATTTTCTAATCAAGTGAATTAACTTTGTGTTTCATAATGATTTTCTAGCTGCAAGTTCCAGGACAGCAACAAAGACTGAAGCTCTGGTCACTCACCTGTCTTTGACCGAGTCCGTTTTGTCCTGCACTTTCCCAGCATACATGTTGTTGCTGTCCACCAGCCGCCGGCCGCCCTGCAGGATGCCGTCGACCTTGTCCTCGTTGGCCTCCATGGTGCTCACGAAGTCCTCGTGCTTCTTCAGGGCCTTCTCCGCGCCGGCCAAAGTGTCCGGCTTGTCGATGTGGGCCAGCGTGTACTCCTGCAACAGAACAACAAGAAAAAACGAAGAAGATGAAAAAAAAAAAAGGAGAAACAGTCGTTTAAAAATGCACGAGCAGCTGGCTACATTATACAGTGAGTCTGTGGTTTGGGAACCAACAGTGCTGCATTCTGCACCACATTCTTTTAAATACCTGTCGCATCCCTAACCCATTATTAACAAGCTGTTTCTGTGAGGACGCTTCCACTCACCCACAGAGAGCATTAAGCCAGTTCAGGCCATCATGTAAAAGCCTGGACGGTACCTGGTTATTGAGGATGGCCTCCACGGCTTTGCCGTCCCTCATGAACTGCTGGAAGCCGACGCACTGGTCCAGGAAGTTCTTGCGGCTGTCCCACATCTTCTGGAGCTCGTGCCAGCCACGGTCCATTCCCTTCAGCCTCTGCTCCAGCTGCTGGTACTGAGGGTCGTCCTCCTGCCCCTGCATGACCTGAGCCCCGGTGTCTCGCACGCGGTGGAAGTCCTCCTCGTGGTTGTTGATGTCCTCGCGCACGGCGTCGTGCAGGCTCAGCTGCTCCTCGGCCTCCGGCAGCGACGCGGGCATCTCCTCGGACGCCACGGCTTTCTGGGTCTTGAAGAGCCAGGACTGGAAGTCGTCCATGTCTTGGAGGAAGGTCTGCAGCTTGCTGACCTCGCCCAAAGAGTCCTCGCGGTCCTTCAGGGTCTTTCTGAGCGCGTCCCAGGCGTCCTCCAGCGCCCCTCTGCGGGCCAGGATATCGGCGGCGTTCTCGGGGTGGTCCTGGGCCAGCTGGTCGGCCTCTTTCCTCAGGAAGGTCAGCTTGGAGTCGATGGCGGCTAAATCCCTCTCGATGCCGAACAGTTTCCTCTGGATGGTCATGACGGCTGCCAGGTCGTTGCCCAAATCCTGCGTGGACTCGATGATGCGAGTCTTGTCCTTGATCCAAGCCTCCGTCTCGTCACACTCCAGCCCGTAGTTGTGCAGACTGACGGCAGAATCTATTTTCCTTTTCTTCTCCTCCACCATGGCCTTGAAGGCCTCCCACCTGAAAAGAACAAAATATTAAAAGGTCTGCATAAATATATTAAAGTAACGGGGTTTATTATCTTCAGGATAAAACTTCTTGGACCTTTTTTTATTCATAGAAGGAAACATTCAAGTTCATGTTCAGATTGTTCTTTTAAAATAAATAGCTGATCTTACATTACATTATATTCCATTTCTTGAAAAAGTCTGGTTCATTTATTGCATTGTACAATTATTAAATGGTACAATTACTAGACAAGGCAAAAAGACATTAACTCCATATCTGTTTATGGATTATAAATATCTCTTTTTCAGGACTTTGTATAGGATGCAACCTGCATGATAAAACATCATTAAGAACTTCGCTCACGTTCCAAGAAACAGACAGAACAAAAGGGAGCATTGTTCTTTTCATCTTTTAATCGATAGGAGAAATATTCATGAACCTCACCTCTTATTCAGCCGCGCCTGACATTCCTTGACCTCCTTGGTGCGCGGATGTCTGCTGTCCTCCAGCTGTTTCACGGCCTTGTTGACGTCATCCACTCTGGACTGAACATTCGCCATGTCTTGGGCTAAAATACTCAGCCTGCAAACAG
>JAUESF010000048.1:8513563-8524730 GCA_032274765.1 Malacoctenus tetranemus
GTGGCACATAATCACATAGCTTGTTCTCACCTGTTCTGTACAACTTCCAAGTCCTCCAGCTTATCAGGCACTTCTAATCCCACCAACCACGTCTCCTTCTGGCCCATCCACAGCTCGCAGGCGTCCGTCTCGCTGAAGATGGTGTACAGCGCCATCGCGTCATCGAGCTTCTTCTGTCTCAAGTCAGCCAGCGACATGAGCTCCATGTAAAGGTCCTTGATGTCTTTCAGGCGTCTCTGAATGTCAGGCGTGTTCTGCAGCTCCTCCGGCAGCCCGTTGGCCTGCTTGGACAGCGCGTCGATGGTGGCTCCGTTCTTGATCGTTTCGTTCTTCAAGCTGTTGTGCTTTTTCAGTAGCCGCTGGGTGGTGTACTCATCATGGCCGACTTCCTCGCTGGTCATCTGCCTCTTGGCGTCCAGCAGCCAGGCTTTGAGTTCGTCAGCGTCTCCCTGGAACTGGAAGAAGGTCTGAGTGTCCTGCAGGTTCTGCTTCCTGAACGCCGCCAGCTCCTCCAGCTGCTGCCACTGCCTGCTGATGCTGTCCATGCACTCCTGGATCTTCGGCGAGCCGAAGTGCTTCGCCTGGATCATCTTGTCGCCCTCGGCCAAGACCTGCTCGAGGTTGGCGCGGCGGGCCGCCAGCTCGTCCTCGAACGCGCTGTGCTTGCTTTGGAGCACCAGCACGCTGGTCAGGTCCTTGCCGTAGTCCAGGGAGGAGAAAATGTGCTCCTTCTCCTTTATCCAGCTCTCCAGCTCCGTCACCTCCCACAGGAAGTTCCAGAAGCGGCGAGACTGCTCCAGGCGAGCTTTTCGCTGGGCGGCCAGGGCGCAAAGCTCCTGGTAGCACAGCTCCAGGTGCTGCACCCTGTCCTTGATCACCTGGGGGTCACAGGGCTTATAGCCTGGGAAGACAACAAACAACTCATTTGGTACATACGATCCTTTTCGAACTATGTCTTGAGACTTGTAATCTACTGAAGCACTTTTACATTATGAAAAGAATTTATTCATTGAAATTAAGTCTAATCCTAGCATTTTTGATGTATACGAGAAAGGTCAGGATTCATTCTTGATAGTTTTTTCACACAAGAACAATCCTGTGTCTTTTTAAAGGTCTTGATGAGCTGCTGTTCTTACTGTCCCCGTTGGCGAACTTCAGTGCAGCCGCGCTGGCGCTCTGCACTCTGTCCGCCTGCAGGGCGATGTCATTCTCCACCAGCGCGTGTTTCTGCAGCAAGTCCTCCACCTCCAACAAGTGCTTCCCAAAGTCAGGCGACAGCAGCCGAGCCTGCGGACAGGAGGAAACAACGTGATCGTGTGTTTTGTCTGGGAGACAAATGTCTCCGGGAGGGTCTGCTGCTGGTCGTACCTTCATGTCATCCATCCAGCTGATGATGTGCAGCATCTCCTGGAAGATCCTCTGCAGCGTCAGGTTCTTGTCCAGACGCGCCCGTCGCGCCTTCAGCAGCTCCTGCAGGTAGTCCCACAGACGCAGGATGTTGTCTTTGCGGGCGTCGATGCGCTTGGCGTCGTGGTAGCGCTCGGACTCCAGCTCCTTGGAGATGTCCACCAGGGCCTGAACGCGCTCCTCGTACGCCGCGATGTCCGTCTCTATGGCGTCGTGCTTTTTCTTCGCCGCTTCGACCGCGGGCAGGTCGTACCCAAAGTTGTCCTGAGGAGGGAAACAGGTGCAGTTTAGTTTTGGTGGAAACACAATGTGTAGATAAACTCTTAAAGCAAGTCTGTACATCTCATTGAGATGATGCTTTGATGTCAAATTCCAGAAAAAAAAGGAGTTCCTGTGACTCCAAGTTTCTTTTGCAGTGTGAAAACATCAAAGTTTAAAATCCCAACTTTTTGAAAACTTTATAAACATTGGAGTTTACGTTTGGATTGATGAAAGACTTGCACAACTACACTTGCTACAAAACACCTGAAAAGCTCTTTATGTCCAACTAAATGACATATTTTATATGTAGCACTCATCAAAGGACTTCTGTTCACTTCAAAGAACATTAGGTTCATTTTAATGCATCATTCTTCTGAGCTTCTTTTCAACTTGCAGCTCCACGCTGCCCCTGCTTTGCTCCCCCCCCCTTTTCCAATATGCAGGTGTAAAGACATCCTGCTGTTTCCCTTATTAAGCATCTTTGAAATGCTTCATACAGAGATTGACACATCAGACAAGAAATACATCCACAGAGCCACCGCCAGCACACAAGAACAATGCTCAAAGTCAAACAAACACAAAGTCAAACAGAGGATGAATAGCAGCTTTATTTGTGTGCAGGCGGTTGTACCTGTGCTACGAGTCTCTGGTTCTCCAGGAGCCAGGTCTCCCTCATGGCAGCCTTCCTGTCGAATCTTCTCGCCATCTGTTCCAGCTTCTCCTGTCTGATCAGCTCGTCCCTCAGGACGCGCTCCCGCTCGTGCTCCGCCCTCTCCAGACGCTCCCAGGCCTGCACACGCAGATGACGGGAGGCATCAGGAGGGTTTGCTGTGTTTGCTGTTCGGTCCTCGTCACATTTTGAAATGAGCTTGGTAGAGCTGGTAGACTTTGGGAGTTGGTTTTCAAGGACACTGCTGATGAAACTCTTCTTGATTTGAATATTTTCATAACTTGAAAAAAATGGATGCCAAACTTTAAAACTGTACTTTTACGTTTTCATGAGACTTAGAGCTCAAATGTATTTGGCCTATAAATTGCTACACAGGTTCACTGTTTGCCAAATCAATGATATTTGTCTTTTTTAAAATCAAGCCGTCTGCCTCAGCTCCAATTTGCAGCCATGAAAGAAGATTTCTTTCATACGAACACGATGCTGCTCTGAACTGTTTCTGCTTTGCTACTGAAGGACCGGTGGGCTTCTCACCCTGTTGATGTCAGCCACCAGGGCCCCCTCCTTCGGTGTGTAAACCCTCTGGTTGTTGGCCCTCATTCGGCTCTGGATGGTGAACAGCAGCACCTCCAGGTTTCCTTTCTCCTGGAACCTGAGAGAGGACCAAAGTTTACCCGGGGGAGTCTGCACATGAAAATTCACCAGACCGAACAATAGACACGGGGAGGAAAACAAATCAACTACAAGGTGGTGCTGAAAGTATGACAAGTCCTCCTCACGGGCTGAATGTGAAACCAGACAATAGATTGTTTGAAGTGACAAAGATGAAGCAAGCCTGCTCCAGCTGTGCAGAGGATGTGTTAAAAATGGTGTTAATGACATTTTTTTGGTAACATATTTGAGAAATTTACATGTTATGAGTCATATTATAAATACAATAATTATTAGGTGTTGTTTTCTTGCTGAAATATAAGAAAGAAGGTGATCAGAGGACGAAAATAGAGCGAGATCGAAGGGAACAGAGAGCACAGCGGAGCCGAGCTGTCCTGGCTTCACTCACTTGGGCGGTTTCTCCACCGTGCGGTACGTGTTGAAGGCCTGAAGCTGCTGCTGCACCCCGGTCAGAGAGTTGGCCAGCTTCCTGTTGTTCAGCACGATGATGGTCTGCTCGATCCACGTCAGCAGGTCCGACGCCAGGGTCTCGTACTTGTCAATCATCTTCTCCGTTTCGATGGCGTGATCCAGGACCTGCGGGGCGAAGGCGAGCGATGAACAAAGGGAGCGGGCAACAACACTCTGGTGCTCAGCGGCATAAAAAGCTTTCTGTCTCACTTTTCCGACTCGCTTGCCCTCAACGGCGAGCTGCTTCATCTTAGAGAAGTAGTGGTAGAACGCCACCACGTACGTGATGATGGACTTCTCATCTGGATTCTCTGTGAACACATCTATGGAAACGAAAAACAAGTCGGTCACACGTCGCAGGTCCTGAGGTGTTTCTGTCTGGTTCTGCATGAGGGGGCAGCTCGTGTCAGTCACTCGCCTTCTGGGTCTAACAGTTTGGTCACGCCGAGCTTCTGCTCCGCCACGTTGAAGGCGTTGTGGAGGTTGTGTGTCGGGTTGGACCGCTTCAGACTGGTGTAGTCCACCAGATCCGGCCTGGGAGAGAAATGAGGAGCCGGTGAGAAGGAGGAGGAGGAGGAGGAGGAGGAAGAGAGACGCTGAGCAGACGGGCTTGGTGTGTTTACACTTCAGAGACAGTCAGAGTGGGTTTTTGCAATTCATCTCTTCTTACCTGTGTTTGTGTATGAGAGCGTTGAAGGCCATGCCGTCTTTCCAGCTGGTGGTGAAGTTTGTGATGTTGACATTGGGGTATCTGCAAGGGAAGCAGCGAGCACTTGTCACTGACAATGACAGATGTTTCTGAGGAGCTCCAGATTTAAATCAATGAGGGTTCTGTTTAACTTCTCCACCAGGTATACATTTAAAACCCTCCTACTTCTGTAGCTTAAGACCTCGATGTAAACAAAGTGTTTTGTCATGGCGGCGGCATCGGTGTCCTCCGGGCACAGATTGAGAGAAACGTCTGGGCTGTCACCTCACTTCAAACGAAGACCTTTAACCTGAAAGTAACTGTCTGACATTTTGGGAAGCGCACTTGTTTACTTTCTTACCGACTGCGAGTTGAAAGGATTTCTACCTCTCTAATGTCTGTGCACTAAATATGGAGCTGCAGGCAGCAGCTGGAAAAAGAGGGAAAGATATCAAACCTAGCCAGGATTGCCAACTGTCACGCTTTTCACGTGAGACGCCAGCTTTCAGTCTTTGTCTCGCGCTGCCCGAGCAAATCTCACGCTAAATAAGAAGGAAGCCTCCAAAGTCGTCCTCTATGAACAAATGTAGGTTGAACAGGCTTTCTGTGCATAAAGAGCAAACTCTGAACATAAGGCGTTTTCCACATTGAGCACCAGCGCCGATGCATAAACATTACACACTGTGTTGTGGCTTTAGCTGACAGATGCATACATTCAAAACTCTTGATATAGAGATTTAGTCCGCCACCATTTGTGTTTTCTCTGCAGTTTCACTTAGTTTACAAACTGAACGATCACTTTACTGTGAAAAAACCCTGTTTGCGGGGATTAATCTTAAGACTGTCACACACACATAGATCTAATTCAGGTTCCTGGCAAAATTTAACAGGCGCTCGAGTTAATATTAATACTTCCTCCTGAATTTAACTCGTCCCTTAGGGATTACACAACTGTGAGATCTATAAATGCATCTCCAAAGGGAGGAAGCACAACACAAGCAACTCATTGAATAAACTGAGGTTATCAGTGAGGGATCTTTTAATTTGATTAATTAAAAGATCTGAGCAGACGCATAAACTCACTGCTTATGAGCTCAAGATAAATCAGTTGCATTCGTAGAAGATTTTGAATAACACTAGAAATAATAATAATAATAATAATAATAATAATAATAATAATAATAATAATAATAATAATAATAATAATGATGATGATGATGATGATGCACTTTGATATTCTGAGAATCAGAGGACATCTACAACAGCTTGGCGACGTTGATGAAAGGTCACGCGCCGCACACATACCCTGCAGTCTTCATCTGACACCACAGAAGAAGAGCATCCTTGGCGGAGCGCGTCTCCTTCTGGTCCGCCTGGCCCGTTTCCACGATGATGTCCTGGATCTGATGGGGAACAACAAGCACAGCTGGGCGGTAAATAATGAAACTTCGCTAATGTCTGATGTTCACCATCAAACAGGAACAAACAAAAAACAGTGAAAGTAACACGTTGTTAATCGGATGTACCAGTGGGGAACATTTTGGCAAAGGGGCCCAAAAACCCCTTTGAAATACATCATTTATAATAGCTTGAAGAAAAACAAGGAGGTTTATTTGTGTAAAAACAAAACTAATCTCAAGTGATATATCATCAATGTTATTAGGCGGGCTGATTCTCGCAAAACTGAACATTGGATCCAACTGATAGAAATCGAGGTGGTAATTATTGAAGTTCTTATTTTCCCACACAGTGGGCCAGTAATTAGAGCAGCGATGTGATCTGAGAGACAGGCCCTGAGAGAGGGCTAAATTTAGCGAGCTTTGGTTCTCCTTGGTTTATGCAGACTGAAAGATACAGACAGGACCGAGTCAGCTTCATCTCTCCCTGTGTTTTTTCTCTCTCCCCTTCTCTGTCGTTTTTTATTTTTCCCTTTTTTTGAGGTGAATTATGCAGCAGGCCATATTGTTTGAACTAACGCGTCTAAAAATAACAGAGTTGCTGTCAAATTAAAAATAAATATATGGCCCCCTCGAAAAAGATAAAAGAGTTTAACAGACATGCTGTGATGTCTTGGGTGTGCTTCTAACAGCAGATGATAATGGCTGGAACCTGAAGGCATCGTTTCTAGAAAAGGAAAAAAAAAACACCCAAAAAACATCCGAAGGCAGCCAGCTAGAGCTGCTCCTCTGCTGCTCGCATTCAGAAACAGGAGAGAGTAAACAACAAATCTGACGCTCATCGAAGAGCCACTGCGAGAAAAACAGGAGCTATACTGTGCATCGTCAGTCAGCTGCGCCTCCTCACTGCAGCCGAACCCTGAAACGAGTCAAACTCTGAGGGCACCTGGAAGCGCAGAATGATGGTCCAGATGAGCCCGAGGATGAGGCGGTGGTTGCCGTCGACGATGTCGTGGGACCCCATGTTCTCCAGGTGGACCCGCTGCTCTTTGAGGAACTGCAGAGCCTTGTCCACGTTCTCCAGACAGTGGATACGCATCCGCCCTTTGGTGGGTTTTGGCTTCAGAGCAAAAAACGGAGAAGAAGAAGAAAACAGGGAACGAAAGTGAGGGAACTTTTTTAAAGAAGAGAGCGAGCACAGGGAGGTTACAGTTCAGAATACAAAATATAACAAAAAAAAGAAAACATGGAGTCAAACAGATCAAACCTCTCACCAGTTTTTCACCGGACAGCACCTCCAGCAGCTTGATGAGCATACGTCCATCCCGCAGGTCCAGGTAAAGGTCGGAGATGCGACAGCCGACCCGGGACAGGATGGAGTTGACCCACTTAGTGAAGGTCTTCTTCTGAACCGCCTCACGCTCATCTGAAGGGAGCACGAAGTTAAGGAAGAACATGAGCCGCATGAATAATGCAGAATCCTCACCGCCACAGCGCAGCGCCGCTGGAGCTGGTTGGGATTTACTGTCTTGCACAAGGGCACTTCAGACAGGCAGATGCCTGTGAGACTCGGGGAGGAAGACGCTGGCAGGAGTTACAGTAGCGCAGCTCTTGTCTGAGGGAATCTGCTTCAGAGGAACAGAAATCTGACTGGTTGGTTTAATCCTCGGTGTGGAGTTAAGCTACTTTGACCACAGCCAAAGCTCAGGCTGAATGCACCTATCAGCCGGTGAGCCGCCAATATCCACTTTAAACGTTTCGTTGGCTTCACTGGTTTAATTGAAGTCGCCCAAAATGTAATTTAAGCCTTCATATCTGCCGCTTGGAAAACCCATTTCCATAACAAGAAAGTGTGACATGTAAAAGGACCCAAACTCCTACGAAAAAGCAGCTCTGATTCAATTTGCTCTGCCAGCTTTAAATTACATTTATCGAAAGTCACTGAAGCATCAGTCTGATATGCAAAAGTAGTAATAAAGATTGGCAGAAGAAGAATTAAAATATCTAAAGACTCTGACAAGGATCGCCTGCAAAACACTCTGATGTCTGAAATTTTAGGGACAGCTGTGGCGTCGGGGCCCCTCCTGAGCCACTCCAGAGTCCTGCAGGCTCCCTCTGCAGTCGATCAGCCCCCCCGAATGCCACAACTTTGAATTCAGCCGTCATCCTCCATGTGACACAGCCTGTTTGACAATATCTGGAGTAGTTCCTGCTACGTATGTGCCGGGCGCATCTCTCTCAGCTGAACTGGAGCGGGACGTCAATCAGAAGCCCTCCGGTGACACCATCAGCCTGTTAAAATGCTGGAATATCTCAGAAACTATCAAGGTTTGACCTTTCTGCTCATTCACTGGAGCAGAGAAGAGATATTATTGGTCACTTCGGCTTCAGCCGTTAAATAACTGTCACACTTGACACGACTGCTGATATGTCTGCAGAAGGGTGTTTTTTTATATTTTGCTTGGACCTGACAGGAGGGAAAATCTATTCAGTAACACATTTTTGCAGAGTTGTGCAAGACTTATTCATGCAACGATAATTAAGCATCAACCATCTCACTGTTCAGTGCAGCTTCACCGTTTTTATGCTGCAATGTCTCCAGCACAGATTTGCATGAAACACTGAGGGCTGACGGGGCAGAGTGATGCCGAGCACATCGCACTCTGAGAGGGGTTTTTTTTTGGGAGGACGCGCGCTGCCCACATGGTGACACATCTTGCCGGGCTCACACTTTAATTCACATCACTCTGCACGGGCGATGTGCCTCCCACTCAGCGGCGAAAAATAAAACCAATTTTGACGGGACCATATGGCAGCGAGACCCAATGTACGGTGTGCCCGTTGTTTTGTTTGTGGACACGCTGAGCCGGAGTGGGCGTGCGGCCGCGGCTCACGTGTCTACACGCAAAACACTCAAAGTCAATCTGGATAATTTTCATGTATTCTATGCAGATATGATCACATCTCAACATCCATCAACATCATAGTTTTAAGGTAATTTGTGCAAATCTGTATCATAACTTATTTTATTCACTAAACAAAGTCTCTTATTGGATCCGACTCCATTTGTGTTGTGAAAGAGCCTTCAGAGCTGAAGATGTATTTCTGTTAGAGGGTGGTACAGTGGAGCAGTGGTCCCACCGGAGGGTCCTGGTACGAGCATGAAGACCAGTGGAGCCTTTCTCTGGATACGTCTGCTCACTTTCACAGTTTGAAAGCATGTGTGGCTGAAGTGTGAACGTCTGTGAGTTATTGCTTCTCTCTACTTGTTAGAACGCCTGATGGACGGGTGACCTGTCCAGTGTGTCTGCTGCCTCTAGCTGTCCAGTCTGAGCTCCTGGGAGCTTTTCATGGATGTTGCTGATATCGATGAAAACAGATTTCTCGTCAATGAAACAGGAAAAAAGTTGCAGAAAGATAAACAGAAGGGCTGATTTGTAACCCTGATTGGCCTCTGACTCAGTGCAGATGCAGAGAAACACCAACACACACAGTTCCTTAAAGTTATTCAGGTCACCGATGACACTCACACATTGTTGTTCCATCCGGCACCACGTGACCTCCCTTCGGTCTGCCTACGCAGATTGCCCCGTTTATACCAGAACCCAAACTGCAAACCACGGAGTGCAAAAGGACTGCATCCTTAATGACTTTGTGCAATGAATGATTCAGACTCAGAGGCTGTGGAGAACAAGCTCGAAACAAAAGATGAAGAGGAGAAGGAAGGGTGTTGGAGCGGGAAGGTCAGGGACGAAAGGTTGGGAAGAAGACGGGAGGCGGGACGGTGTTTGGAGCAAAGAGAAACGAGGGCAGGACGAGGGAGAGGACGACGCTGAGGGACCGGCTGAGATTCAACCTTTCAAGTTGAGTCTACAGAGATCCAATCAGGAAAACAGTACGACGCCGCCTCTCCCATCAGACATCCGCTCAGTGTGCACCTCTAAAACTTCTCGCTCACTTCTTTGCACTAAAGTAAGAAAAAGAAATGGAAGCCTATTGTATGTAAAACACATGGTGCAGCTGAGCAGAGTAAATAAATCATGGTTCATTCTGCTCCCTCAGCAGAACAACAGCACACGCAGCTCCCCCTGCATCCACACGGATAACCACGCCATGAAAAAGTAATGACAATTAAAACATGCAAATAACTCAAAGCCCCATTAGCAGCGTCAGCAAGACTCTAAACAAAGGTTCATGTCATAATGCATCAGCAGCTCGGGAACAAGAAATACACGGCTGAGAAAAGGGAAAAAATGAAATGTCTGACAAAATGCTTCCTGAACTCTTCGGGCCTGCAGACGACTGCGCAGCAGAAAGCAGCGAGGAGACAATTAAGGTACATCCCCGCACACGATTTCGCCATATCGCATCGCACGCGGAGACCTTGAGGAGGGACGGAGTGCGTGCCCACGGACGCTTCCGGCTATTTAGGACGACAGAGGGGAGGACGTAATGGAGGAGGGAGAGTGTGTGGGAGGAGAGTCGTTATCTGCATACGTCCCGTTGAGCGGTCTACAGATGAGTAAACAACGAGGTCCACACGGCAACAGTTCCCCACAAAATCACATCTAACGACACTTTTCACTCTGAAAAAACAACCTGTTTATCCCTGCAGATATAATATTGTACTGAGATACATTGCAGACTCTATTTTCCTACTATGCACATTGTAAAGTGTCAACACATCAATTAATAGACTGATATCAGAACTGTTCAAACTTCAAAAACTGTTTTTTTGCATCTATATCAATGAGCAATAACTTCATCCCTCATAAAGTGTCGTCCCCCCTCTGCTGCGCTGACCCCTAGAGACATGAACTCTCCTGGACCTCTGAATGGTCACTGTGGTATCTGGCACAAAGACGTTAGCAGCAGAGCGCTAAAGTCCTGAAAGTTCAAATCGGGGGGGCCTCCGACGGACCACTCGCATCGTGACCTCGTCGCTGATTCTCCACTTTTCCTTCCTTGGACATCGTTTCATGGACACTGACCACTGCAGACAAGGAAACACCCCACAGGAGCTGCAGTTCTGGAGAGACCGAGTCAGTGGTGAACCCATCGTAATGTTTCTACTCTTACACTCACTCAAATTCTCATCAGGACTTCTCTCGACACCTCAACTTAGCACAGAGAGCAAACCAGCAACTTTCTCAGTGTGAGAAAGTGAACCTACAGTGTGACAAGAACTTCACTGCATGTATGTTTCATTTGTTCTCGGTGCTGCTGCCACACAAGCTTCTACTGTAATACTTTCCTTGTACATGAATAAATATTTTACATAAGTGCATCAGTCAGTAGTGTATACCCAAACTCTTTTTCACAACCCTTCACTGTCTTTTTTTGAAACTCTGACAGGACGACAGCGGTGTCTTGTCGCTCCCATGCTTGCCCTCTCCTGTAGATTCCGGCCTTACTAAACATTCCTCTGTTTCACATGCTTTTACTTAGTAATCTCTCATTCACTCTTTGGGTCCAGTGAAAGCCACATGACTTATTCATGCTGATGGATTTTCCCTGTATATGGTCTGATCCGTTTTTTCCCACCGTCAGCGCTTACCGGATGTGGCCCGGTGGTCCCAGCGCACCTCAGTACACACACCTGAGTCATGGCACTGCCAGCAC
>JAUESF010000048.1:8540200-8552665 GCA_032274765.1 Malacoctenus tetranemus
GTTAAACCAGTAAATTTCCAACCCTATAGAACTTGTAACTTTACTGTTTCTTTGTGATGCAGTGCTCTGAATTGTGCCTGTATATCTTTGATGTTGCATTTCAGGCTTCTTACCCTGAGCTGACAGCCAGGCTCTCTGTGTCTTCACACTATGAGGGCCACATATGGGGGGGCGTGTCCTGATCTTCTGCTCGTCCCCCTGAACACCCGTGACCTAAACATTAACAGTGTCGACAAAACAATCAGCCTCTGTGTTGCTCATTAAAAAGCCTCAGGGGACGTGACATTAGTATTCCCACCTGTCCAGTTGACACTGGTCTGTTGGCCTGCTGTAATTGGGTGGTATTACCGCTGTTGTACCCTGACGTTGGTCCAGAGGAGAGACTCAGACTGGATCCTGTGCACAAGGTGCTGTTGCTGATCCTCGTTCGATGCCTCATGTCATCCTGCTCAACAAAAACAACAGAGGTCAAATGATTTGTACCAATAAAACCGTTTCTTTTTCATGAAACAACCTTTTTTAACGAAGGAAACAACACAGAGTACTTTACTCTTTGGTTTTCTTTTTAGATTTAGATGTTGAGTGAATTTACAATGTGACATCACATTTGCATTTTAACTGTCACAAGTCCTGAAAGGGAAGGCCTCATCTGAGATGTGCTCATATCATGTACATCTCTTAAAGCAGTAGGAGCTTTAACCTGTTTCCATTTGCAGCTTTAAAAATTGTGAGGTGAAACCTAAAGCTTGTACTTCACATTGGTCTTTAATTTATTTGAAACTTAAGACACTTGAAATTCTCTCAGATGTCTTTATAATTCCTCTGGGCAATATAATTGGACTTTTTGAGCCAAATGAGAGTATTTCATACACCTTTGAACACACTCGGAGGGATTCTATAATTATTCCTTCTGAAATGGGTCGGCACTGGAAGATGTTGCTGCGACACTTGAAGGAAATTAATTATGACTCCGCAATGACGAGATGAAAACTGACCTTGACTTCCTGTGAGAGCGCCTGCTGTTGGAGCCTCCTCTTCTCCAGCTCCGTCCTCTCCCGCAGTCGTTCTCGTGCCTTTGCGATCTCCGTCCTGGCTTCTTCCCGAGCGCGGCTGTAGTCGCGCAACAGCTGCTCAATGTCAGACGGATACTGACCTTCTCTGGGAGGATCTGGGATTCTGTGGAAAGTTTAGGAAAAACAAAAGAAATAATGTAAACTCAGTTTTGTGTTCTTCTTCAGGGAGCTTGTCCCTGCGATCAATCGAAGAACTCAAGTGACCGAGTCTTACCTGGTGCTTTCTATCACCTCTTGGCGGAGTTGTTGAAGGTACTCCTTTCGCCTACTCGGCGTGGCCGCCGGTATTTTGGAGGAAGCGCCAGCCTCTTGAGGAGAGGGGTGAGCGTGTTTGCCAGGACTCAGACTACGAGCTCTGCGGTAGGTCTGAAGGCGATCCTCCCTGTCCTGCCTCAAACCCTCAATACTCCTGCGGTGCCTGAGGAAATCATAAAAAATATAACACAATAACCTCTGAGAAGTCAAACAAAGAGTTTCTGGTCTATTTGAGAGCAGCATGGTGACTTTTCAACTGCAGACACAAACATGTCTGCAGTGACAACTACTGAAGTCTGGTACGTGATCAAAGCTTGGGCAGATTTTTCCTCTCATTTACTTGTTTTTTTAATCAAAAATTTCCAACCACTTTTTCTTTAAGAGAAATTTTATATGTATTTTTCCCACAAAAAGCCCCATTCACTACTAAAAAAACCCCATAGAAAAGCAGCTGTTATCCTCACCGATCATACAGTTGTTGCTTTGTGGTGGCAGAGTCTGGCAGTCCCGACTCTTCAGCAGACCTTGGGGACAGCATCTTTAACAAGGCATCCGTCTTTCCCAGACCATAATGCAGTTTTGCCTCCGTCAGCTCCACAGTCAGAGGTGTCGGGTTCATGTTGAGGCTGACCGTTGCCATCACCTGCTCTCTCTCCTGTCGCAGTTTCACTATCTCTCTCGCTCTTCCATCAACATTTGAGACAAAGCCATCCATCTCGCCCCATTCTGTGGAGACGCCTGTGTGGTTATTTGGGACCAATGTTGGTTTCACTGAATGTCGAAGTGGTGGGTGATTGACGCCCGACCAGTTGGTGAACTTGTTGTGCATGGGGAGGTCCTCTGGGACTCTCTCGTTGTCTTGGAGGGGAAGCACATTTGTGACAGGTTCAATGTTCACAAGGACGTCTGTGCTGCACTCGCTGGGCACCACTGACAGCTCGTCATCCTCCTGAAGTTGATCAGTTTTGTCACTGACCGTGGAGGGATTGGAGGAATCAATGCAAAAATTCCCCGAATCGACTGGAGGTCGTGCGAGGTTAAATGCCTGCTGGAAGTGTGCATCAGTCAGTCTCAACACGGGAGAAATGTGGTTCTGCAACATCCCATCGTTTGTTGAAGAAGTTGTTTTCCACTGTGGGGAGTTTATCTGCCACTTAGATCTCATCTGGTGGCTGTCCTTTTCAGTACAGCTTGTGTTTCTCCTGTCAGTGTCTTTGTATCTGTCCAGTGTTGAACTCAGGCTGAGGGAACAATTTTCCGATCCTTGAGGACTTGGGCAACTCATCTCACTCACCTTCTCAAGCGACACCGATTCTGATTTAGGACTGATAGCCTCACACTCCTGCCTGCGCACCCGAATGTAATCGGAACCTGAAGGAATGGAAAGACTGTCGTCCTCAGAAGGAGGGTTTGTTTTACGATCCTTATATCTCGATTGACATGCAATTGATTGCTTTCCTTTGTGCCTCTTGTGCAGCCTTGATCCCACAGTGAGAATAGGAGACACTGCACGGTCAGTGTACATTGTCTGTTTCTTTGCAAGAGCAGATGGACAGTGTGTCACAGGCCGGCTGTTATCTTCCTGGTTGCAGTCTTTTGATGACTTGAGAGGGGTTACAGATGCCGCCATCCCTCTGGGGCCATCGGAGACGCTTCGCTTTGAGGTGCGAGAGGAAGCAGACCTTACACGTCTTTGACAGTCAGCTGCGGTCTTTCCACACGCTGTTTTGAGAGGGTCTTTCTCTGAGGCGTTGGACCTCAGGTCAGGCATGCTCTGCACCTTCTCGTCTGTGTTGGCTTTAGTTGTCACCACACAATGCATGTTATTGTCTTGAGAGACACTGACGACCTCTGAACCAATCACTTTGACGATTACATTGACTTCATGAGGTTTGGAGCTTTCTCTCGGTGCTGGATGACCAGAATTTTCTTTTTCCACTGGTGCAACGACTTCTTCGGTCTGAATCCCAACGTCTGCAGCTGTTTGTGTTGAACAGTCCCTTTTGGTGCAGTCGCTCAACTGACTGTGCGAAAAGCTGTAATTTGTGAAGTTGATGCTCCTTCTTGGACTCGACTTGCGGACTTCACCTGTTCTCATCCCCTGAACGTCGCCCAGCAGGTCCGACGTGCTGTCGATGAGCTTGGACAGATGTGCCGACATGCACTCCATACTGGCCCAAGTGGGGGATTCCTTAATGTCTGCTTTGGTTTTCTGTGACAGGGGCCCATCAGTGTTGCTCCTTCTGTGACGGTCTTTCCTGCTGTTTCCATTGCTGTTGGTACACGTCCGATGCTCGGTTTGGGTAGTCTGCTCACACGTGCGCCTGCTTTGTTTCTGTGTTCGGCTCACATGGGACTCATGCTCCGATGAGTAAACAAACATGATTTCATCCACCTGACTGGAGTTGTTGCCGGAACTCCCGGGCACATCATTACTTGAGGAGCTACCATTGACTGTCAGACTGCCGATGCACTTGTGAATATCCACACTCGCCCGCTGACAGGATGAGCACTGTGATGTTCCGGTAGATTGTTCTTTATAATCCTCCATACTGCTGAGTGTGCTCGAAAGCCCCTTGTCGGTGGCATATATGCTGAGATGGGAGTTAAAGGGAGAGTTTTGCCCATTCAGACCATTGTCCACACTGCAGCACCTTGTTATACGTTTTTCAGAGCTGTTCAGGAGAGGAGATTTACAGGTCAGGTCAGCTGCACTCCCGAATGACGGGTTCTTGAAGCAGTGCTGGTTTGACTCCTCGTCTTGCCACTGGTGCAGGAAAGGATTGATATCACTGGATGCAAAATGAATAGGGGAGTCCTCAGGTTTTGGAGTTTGTAGTGGTTCACTTTTCCTCGAATACAGTCGGATATTGTCTGCTTCTCGTGACACGCCTTGAGGAGGTAAAGAGCGTCTTTTTTGTGGGAAATTGTCGGTAAAAAGGTCATTACCAGCTTTAATTTTTGACTTGTTTGCTGTCGCTGCAGCAAAACTTTCTCTACTCCTCCCTTTTCTCAGCTTGTGTTCACCATTATTGGGAGTGCAAAGCTTGGATGTCGGCGCGCTGTGATGCATTCGAGCGGATTTGCCGTCCTCCTCATCCTCGTCTGATGACTTGAGGGATGACTCAGAAGAAGAAATGGGGCAGGGCCTGATGAGAGGCTTTCTGACCCTCTTCGCCTTGGATTTTTTAGGTGTGAGAGCAGAATTATAAAGCGCACCACCACTTACAGTCTCTTTGGGCGTTACTAACTGAATGCAACTTTTACTTTTGATACCATGTTCCTGTGACATCCTGTCCTGAACAAAGCCTGACATACTTTGACATTTTGACTGTGCCTGCAGGACTTTACCCTGTGGGAGGACCTGATGGGTCCAATCCGTTTTCTCACTTTTCATCACACAATCTCCTTTGCTGTCAGTTTGAGTATCTTTCTTAAATCCGCAGTGTGAATTTGATCCATTTTGGCACTTGTCACTGTAATTCATATTGACCACAAAGGTCTGAGCCAAGTTATTCGAATTAGCCTGTGGACAGCTGAACTGACTCTGTGCTCCGTTGGAAGGCCTGCCACCTGATGTGGGGTCTGTTTTAACATTCCCATCATGGCTCGGAGTGACAGTGTTTGGGCTACTGTGATGTTTGTTAGCGCTCACTCCTCCTCCTGCTGCAGACATTTCAGGACCATTTGAGGAATTTCCTTTCAGTGAAGAACAGTCTTTAGTTTTAACACCGCATGCATCTTTCATGCCAGCGTCCCCTTCCACAGCACAGCCACAGATCATTCTTGTAGCAAAAAGTGTCTCATGGCTTATCTGGTGAAGCTGTGGGTTTATTCGCTGAGCTAGAAGCTCAGGAGGCTCAGGGACATGGTGAGGATTCAAAGCAGAGGCGTCCCACCATATCTGGCGGTTCGCACATTGTGCACAAACGTTGCGGATGGTGGGATTGAGCTGTGAGGTAATTTTATATTTAGCTGCATCATTCATTTCTTGGGGTAAAGCATTTATTCGCGTTGTTTTGCCTTGAGAAACGTCACAAGTTTGGGGTGAAAAGGAGAGACTTTGTGGGGAAACACTCACTGCTTGCAAAGTGAGATTGCAAGAGTGTGCACATCCTGCCTGGCTCAGTGGTTCACTCTGATCTCTGGAGGGTGAGTTTTGGAGAACACAGGGTGGACTTATTGCATCGTCAGAAAGTTTAGGGTCACTGTGGAAGTTTGGTGCTTCTTCGACATGTTTGAACCTGCAGCTCTCGGGTCTGATCAGTAATCCAGCTCGCATGTCTCTTTCTTGGGACTCTGTTTGGTCTGCTGTATCTGTGCATGCAACGCTTTCCACTGAAGGACGTCCACTGAGCTCCGTTTCCTTTTTCACTTGACTCCCCGTTTCATCTCTCAGCTCTTTTTCTGTCCATCTCTGCTCATCAGCAGAAGAGATGTGACTAGTAAGAAAACATGCAGATGATGACAAAGCATTCAGGCTTTGGCTCCTCTTGGTAAAATTAGAGTTTAGCAGTGACAGCTGCAAATGATCCCTCACCACTTCTGAGATTCTTAGATCGATGGCACTACAAATCACATCAGACCTGCACAGCTGGTTTTTACTCTCAGTCTGATTTATGTGGTCAACAATCTCATTTTCCTCCCGTTCCGTCTTTGCACCTCCTTCTTTTGAGACTTCATTTGCCTTTTGAACTTTCTCACTATCTCCTTCTGATGTACCACTTATGGAGCTTTTGTCACCACTTTTGAGTCCATATTGTGAGATCTGACAGCTTGTTTCACATTTTCTGCCCACTGGATCAGAATTTGGCAATGTCGCTGAAGCCACCGCATCTTGTCTAACGCTGCCACCAACAGGACCAACACCCGGGCAGTCCATTTCTAAGAAGGACGGCTGAAAGATGGTGTTAATATTGTCCTCAGGCCAAATGTTTTCTTGGCTGTCACCTGGCGCGAGGCAGAACGTTACCAACTTCCCTCTGTTGCTCCTTTTTGGAATTTTTAGGCTGCCTTTAAAAGCGTCTTGTTGGTCTTTGTTCCTCTTCCTGGAATTTTTACAAGTTGATTTCATGACTTCCTGCTGTAGTGCAATGGACTGGTCAGTGCCTTTGGTTTTACTGCTCGTGAGCGTTAAATCTTCAGCTGCACTAAAATGAAACACCTTTACATCGCCTAAATTCCCCGGTCCACAATCGCCATTGTTTGCAGAGTTTTGTTCAGCAGATGGTTTGAAGGGACTTGTAGCACCATGCGACTCTTCAGGTATTTTGCCTTGGTTGGGGGGATTTGTCAAGAGACCAATTTTTGATTGACATGTGAATGTTTCATTGTCAGAGGACATGGCAACATCAGCATCCTCCATTTCAAGTGCATCATGAAACATAGGCATCAAATTTGATTTTGTTTGAGTTGTTTGAGGACTTTCACTCAAAGGCACATGAACATTTTGGCCTGAAGAGAGTGAAGGTGAAGGATGGTCTTTGAAGCTCTCCTCTGGAGTGTGTGTAACAGCTTTTTCTTTTGTTTTGGATTGTCCAACTTGCTCTGCAGAACATGTGACGCCCGCCAGACTACCTGGATCCAGGGTATCATCTGGTATCAATAGAGGCTGAGAGCGGCTTGAAAGCTGAAAGCTGCACTCCTGCGCGGTCACATTCACACCATCAGTGCTCAGTGATGTAAAATTATAGCTGTCAGATCCACTGTGCGAGTCGGACAGAGTCATACTAAGCGGGCTGGGGCTGCCGCTGCTCTCTGCGTGTCTGAACAACCCTTTTCTGTGGGAAGGTGGAGGCTCCCTGTGAATTCTGGGGCTATCTGCTGCATCCGTGGAAGACCAGGCATCCGTGAGAACCAGCGGGTTTTCAGGCTCCATCACGCTGCAGCTGCTCAGAGAGCGAGGGCTGCTCGTCGAACTGGTCTGCATGTTCCCGAAGTCCTCGATCAGTTTGTGTACAGCGTCTCTGCAAGTGGAATCTGATACTAACGAGCTCTGAGAAGGCCTCCTTGTCGCATCCATTTGCATTGTCTTTAGGGAGGCTTGCGGGCTCTGATATGCTTCTGTTGGAAGTACCAGTGGTTTCTGAAAGCGTTCACTTTCCACACCGGTCTTTGCTGTCACGCTGTGCTGTTTGGATGAGTAAGCAGAATCTGTCACCAGTGAATAAGTCGGTACTGATGTTTGGCTGAGTTTTCGCACCGTGGAGAATTTCCCACTGCTCTCCATAATCAGGGAATCTTTAGACATTTGACTGTCTTCGCTCTCTGCTTCACTCTGAGCAGTTTCCTCGCGTCTCAGTTGCTCGGCGAGAGCTGTAGCATAGGCAGAAGAAAGAGAATCAAGCGAGAAGAGACTCTCACAGTCTGACGCGCCTTCATCCCTGTTTCCCAGCTCTTCCTCCCATCCGACCAGTCCCTGCTGGCTTTCGATCCATTTGCTAGTTTTGTTCAGCAGAGTTTCTGTGCTGTGCCACTGCCTCTGCCTGATGTCTCCGAACAGAGTCCTTTGGTCAAGCTCCTGACACGACACAGCCGTTTTAATGGCACACTTGCTCTCACTCATTTTGGTATCTTTAAGGTTCTTATCACGTCTTTGCCTCCAGTGAAATTTACTCGCTATTTTCCCCAGAGGTTTGGGGACTCGTCCACCGCTCACACCTGCGGGTGGTTTTCTGAACACTTTGGTCAGAGCGGTTTTTATTCTGGGCCCAAAAGAGCGAGGGAAAGATTTGCTCACAACTTCCAGCTGGCCGTTATCTGCATCGGACGAAGTTTTCACATTCGCGAAACTCTTGGAACTGTGTTGTTGTGTTTTGCATCCTTTGATGTTTTCTTTGCTGACAGCCAGCAACGCTGTTCCAAGTGGCGACTTCAGTGCATTTGCAGAGTTCTGATCTGATCTGTTCTTAAAAGACAGGTCTCGGTTTGGCAGCAGCGGCTTCCTTTCTGGCCGTTCCCTGCACAGCTGAGCATGTGGCTCCTCTTTGGCTGCTTGCCTGACGCTCTCAGACGAACTTACTCGATTCTGACAGGAATGACTCTGTCCAGAGATCACAGAGCTGGAGCAACTGTGGGTTCGCTCCCGGGGGAGACACTCGTCTGACACCCACTTCCTGCTGCCGATGGATTCAGTTGGGGACGAGGTTAAAGTCACTTCAGCTGATCTGTTTCGCTTAAGAAAGTGTCTGTGAAGAAAGAAGATAGAAATACTCATGTTAGCACTTAAAATGAAGTAATTATCATAAGAGTTACAAAAAAACACAACATGAAACGACAGTTTAACCTTTTGAAAATTTTGAGGCAGTGTGACATTACTTTTTTTCAGTTTACATACCTGAAAATAGGTGTGTGTTGTGGATAAAGTCGTGACAAAAGATCGGATGAAAATGAGTGCCTGCGAGAAACTTGCAGCAGCTCCTCTCGGGGCTTCGAGGGTGATCCCAGCTCAGGGGAGTCTGGGCTGTCCGGTCCGGGAGGCAAGGCCTTTTCCAGCTGCTGTAACTCCCTCTTAGCTTCCAGTAGCTGACGCTTGCTCGCGATCCTCTCCAGCTGGAACTGCAGCCTCTTCCGACGGATGCGGCTTTCGGCGCGGCAAAGTGCGTGATGCCTCAGCAGCTCCTCCTGCACCGCCTTTTTCCTGGCCCTTGTGACTTGGGACGGACAGGAAGCGACTCTTTCCGACTCCGCGTTAGGTTCCTCTCGATCGCTCGAGGCTTGACTTGTCAGCCTCTCCAGGAGGGGTGTGGGGATGAGGTCGGTTTGAACTCCAGAGTCTTGGGTGATCCGTTGTTCTACAGTTGTCAGGCGATGCTTCTCCTGCACAATCCACTGTCGGACTGTCGGACAGAAATTCACAGAATAAGCGATGAAAAAATGACAAGGTTCTACAGTAAAACTTTTGTTGTTCAGTTATTTATTTATATTTCCATTTTGAAGGTTGACATTGAAGCGATGAGTGAAAGAGAAGCAGAGGTTGTGAGAAAAGAGCACTTACTCTCGGCGTGCTGCTGCCTGAGAACGCTCTGCTCCCTCTCCAGCTCTCTCTCCGCTCGCCTCTGTTCAGCCTGAATCTCCTGCCGCAAACTCTCTACATAGCGCTTCTGTTCCTCCACCCGCTGCCTGGCGGTGGGCTCCTCGGTGGGGGGGACGCAGGCGCCCGGCGGCCCAGGGAGCTTCTCTTCTTCCACACTACAAAGCCGACGCACAAACCAAAGGAAGGCTGAGAAAATGGCGATAAAATAAAAAGAAGGAAGGCGACAGGACGACGCGCAGCGAGCGTGTCACCTCACCTCGGGACAATGTGAGGAACAGAATTAAGCTGTCGAGTGGTGGAGCAGGTTTACGGCTACTGTTGATTTCAGCGTCCAAGCAGTAACTAAGCAACCGCTGAGCCAGAACTGTAAACAGCTTACTGTGATTGTTCACAAAGGTGGGGGCTAATGAAAGCACGAGGACAACCTCGAAACTGAAGGGAAAACTATATGACGCATTACCATGTTTCTAAAAATGTAAACACGACACAATACTTGTAATAAGTATTAATATTTTTGAATATTCATGCCAGAGGTGGACTGAAAGGACTTTGCTAAACCCCTTTTTCAAAATGCAGAGTGAAAAATATTAACCTCAGTAAAGTGTAGAACACTGCAGTACTCTGGTAAATACCCCTGTTTACCTGTCATCAGGAGTCAAGGGGCAAAGGTCAACGTATGTGCGGCTCATTTCACCTTCGCTGGCCTGAGAACAACAAACAGCAACAAAATTTCATCATCGGTCAAAGTTTATCATCAGCCTCAAATCTGTCATCTATATCCTGCTCATTGCAAAGAATATGATTAGTTTTTTCCACTATCGAATAAGGATAGACGCTCTGTTTTTGAGTGACACTTCTCAAATGACATTAGCACTGTTGTATTTTACCTTGTTGCCTTAGCCAACTGTTGCTGGCACACAGTCAGTGCATCACACTGATATTTCACACAGAGAAGTAATAAATATTCTTCTTCCCAGACATCATTAAGAAGTCTCCAGTTGCCTTTTTTTCTCCCCACGATAAACACTTGATTATCATCACGACAATCTTAATTAAAAGCGTCTTATTAATTTTCAGGTGATCAGCACCTACCCGTCGACGTTCCCGAAGGACAGCTGCCTCGGCAGGGTGGTTGAAGCGGAACTTATGCACCCCCCCCAAAGTAATCACTGTCCCTGTAGACGGAGGGAGACACGATTTAGGCGCTACTCAATTCAAAGGTTGGCGCTGATATAAAGTAAAGACATGCATAAGAAGAGCTGGGTGGGAATATACAAGTGTGTATGTTCGCTTTTATCGTCTGAGTCACTGTGCATCTCAGAGTGTGTACACATCTATAAATAAATATGCATTAACCTACATCTGATAATCAGCCCTTTGCTGTAAGTGTGAATTTATAATTACAAGCCAATTTATATTTGATATGCAGATATTTCCTCTGGAAGTTAATGTTCTGTGTTCGAGTACTGTTCGGTTCAAGTTTTCTATACGAATGAGCTTTCATTCTATTAGCATCAGAAGTGCAAACTTGTGTGCCAAGAAAGATAGCGGTACACTCATTTCTGGTTCAGAGTTACACAAATCACTCAATGAATGGTAAATTATTACCACCCTCTTATGAATTTGCACTTTCACTTACAAGAGGCTTAGTATATTAGCATGGAATCACCCTCGACGCGCTGCGACTGAGATGTAAATTCATGTAAATGCATCTTTATCTCATGGCACTGCTGCTTTTTTTCTGTACCATTTTATCTATGGGGGGGGGGGGGGAATCCGGTGGGAGCGGGATGAATTAGTGGTTGAGCTGAGGACTGGAGCTGACCTTGAGCGAGCCTGCAGGGCTCAGCGACCTCTCTGTCGTTGAGCAGACACACGCAGCCCGGCGTGGGCCTGAGCGTTACCACACCCCCGTGGTTTTCAATCTCACAGCTGGCGTCTCCCTGCAAGACTACAAACAGAATGTTGGAGCCCCACACACACACACAAATTTTTGATTTAGAAAGCTGTGCTGATGCAGCTACTGTAGAGCAGATATTTGGTGCCCAATGTAGCGTTTAATGAAAAGGTAACGGCCCATTTTAAGGGGTTACTATACATTCACATCAAGTACCTATAATGTCCGCTACTCCTTGTGCATGAAAAACTCACACACAGTAGTAAACTTGATATAAGAGTTGCTGCCTTGCAGCGGCAATCTGTATGACTAATGCATCTGCAGCTGTCACCTTGCATCGTTGCAACAGACCTTTAATGAACTCCGGGTTAGCAATGCACAACAGCTGAGGAAAAAACATCCCACAACTTGGCTTCAAAGTTACTACTTTCAGCAGGCAAAATAAACAAAAAACAGATACCTATATGTGGTTCTTTGAGTTGGTCCTGTGCTCCAATGCAGGTAATCCCTTCCTGTGAAACAAATAAGATTGTAAACATTGTCATTAAGCACAAAATCCGCTGTAAATCAGTTAAACTCACTCAGAAACTGCATTACAGTTTTACTTCCCTATAATCCTTCCATTTACCTGAGAAAAAGGATGCGAGTTATTTACTCTGAAGGTTTATTTAGTGGGATTAAACGCCTGCTTATACAGTGTCAGGACCACATGTGCTCCCAGGTGGCCGCAGCTCTTCACATGCAGGGAACAGTGTAATTGTCAGACCGAAGGGTACGCTTGTCATTGTCAGAATCAGGACAGCTTAAGCCCCCCTGAGTCCTCGCCCCAGAACTAAGAGCCTCTTATCCAACCGCGCTTTATGCATTGCGGAAGACACACACACCCGCATGGACGGACACACATACGTGCAAGCATGGGAGAAACTGACAGGACAGTTGGAGGGAAGCGAGGAAAAAGAATAGAGACGCACCTTTTCTCAAGAGTTTTTCAAGCAGAACAGAGAGAGAGAGCAGTGCGAGGAGGGGGGGGGGGCAAAGGAGGACTCTAGTAGGAAGAACAGAAATGGTTTAGTCCAGACAGCAGGAAAAAAAAACAGACTGCAACCTGAGATTTAAGAAAAGTAGAGCAAAAACAAAGCATCTCAGTCCGCAGGGCTTTGCATCATGTTGTTCATGCGTGGGGTGTTTTTCTGTACAGACGCTCA
>JAUESF010000048.1:8581961-8604114 GCA_032274765.1 Malacoctenus tetranemus
AGTCCTGTGACATTTTATTTGATTGAATTCATCTTAAAAACACAATTTACTACTTGCTTTAATTTCTGTTTTTGTCAGCAAGTCCAGATTATTTTTGGATGATAAACTTTGATCTGTCACACATTTCTGTCGGCATGCGGAATGAGTATTTTATTTATAACCAGTTTATAAAAATAAAATACAAATAATTTTAAAACAAAAGAAACAAAACACTGTACAAGGCATTGATATGATACAAATAATATAATAAACATAAATAATTACAGGTATATACAATGCAAAACTCCCACTTGATACATTCTTCCTTTGAGACTGTACAGTTACATTTCAAAAACAATGACAAACATTACAACACAAAAATAGCAACAATTAAAAAAGAAAAATCAACATTTCTAGGTCAAAATGATCAATGTGTAACTCGGCAAATGTCACAATAAATAATTTAGGTCAAGTATTTTTTATGTTATTAACACAGAATCCATGAGGTGTGCACACACGCACGCCAAAGTTTTTATTAGTTCCCATTACGCCTTTCAAAATCAAACAAAACAGCTGGGTTTGTTCTGTTGGTTTGTGGGTATTTGAAACCGCTGATCCCAACAAGCTTAAAAAAAAACATATTACAAAATAAAACGACTTCTTTCCAAAAGAAAGCCACTTCAACAAGTGACGAGGTAAATCTCATCCAAAATGTTACAGTTATACTAAAACTACACACCACTTATGTGCAATAATAAAAACCAAACCAAACATGAGAAGAAGTCTGATTATCTTTAAAACCAGCAGCACTGTTTTGTTTAGTTTCTCCCATTCCCCCGAAGCCTGTTAGCATAAGAGTTATAATTGATCAATAATGACATTATTTAAATATTACTCGGAATATTTTACAGGTATATATTAAAAGTCTGCACAACGGAGTTCTGATCTTTGAAAGCTTGAAATATCTTGAAATAGAGGGTTGAGAGAGGGAGAATCCAAACATTGATTGCTGGCAACGTAGAAATTGCACAGCCCTCTTAAAGAGCATACGGTGGCCACACGACCAGCGGCCACACCTCCAATAGTGCACTCTGAGACGAGCCGATTTCCACAGGTGAACAAATGAATGGACCCACAACATTCTCACAGGAAACAGAGGAGCCGTCCAGCTCTCGCGCAGCTTTGTGAGCAGAGAAAGTTTCATCTGCGCCGATTTAAGTGGGGAAGTATCGGCGACGGTGACGGGGAATGACCACGCGTCACTTACAGACGCGCTATAGAGTGGGAGAAAGGCGTGGCTTGGCCTAAGAGTGGAATGATATCCAACACAGACAAGGCTCAGTCATCCCTCGCTAAGCACAGAGGGGGCAGAGAAGAAACATTAAGGCGGCTGACTGACTGAACGCTGTCTGCCTTCAGGATGAGTCATCATAGCTGCTCTGAGAGGCTCGCGGAGGGCCCGCGTGAGTCGAACAAATCGGCACATTTGATGTTAACAAAGCGATGTGCCCGTTTCACCTCATTTCTCTTTCCGGATGATCACGTATCAACTCAAACCACATCTGAAAAACCCGTGCGAGTGCTTAACAAAGTCGTCTATCCAAGTGTGCAGCTTTATTCTAAGACGTGGTCTGACTGCCATCAGTCTTTCATTCGTTCCCACGACCTTGAAACAATGCAAAGTCTTATAGTTCCTTTTATTTTCTACCTTACTGTGATTAGGGTGCGCACAAAGATGTGCTGATACTAAAACATCCATCATTTCCCAATGACAATCAGCCCAAGTAAAAAGCAGGAAGTGCACTAAAATAACATCAGGTGGGAGGAATAAAAATGAATGTGGATGACTGTTAAGAGACGATAATTTAGATTTGCAGGAAACAACCTGCAACGTTCCAACCATCACATGTCGAGAGCATGTGATGGGAGATGATATGCAGCTTTTTCACGCGGGAGCTGGATCGGTGTATTCAGTCTCTTTTTCTGTGTTGAGCATGCAAAGTGGAGCACTGGAGGAGGGGAAGCCGGAGTTATTTTACAGCATCTTACAAGCGGAAGGGGCGGGAAGAGATTGTGGCGGAGAGCTCGAGGGGAGGAATCCTAACTAAATCAAACACAAACAAATACTGTGATTCCGTCATCGTGTGCACAAACATACTGCGAGTCGTCATAGAAAAAAGACGCTCTCCAGCTCCAGGAGACACATTCTTGCGCATGGAGGTGACGAACGTTGTTTTGGTGTGAGAAATATATGTACATATGGCCTCCGTTTAGATTAGCTTTTGACAAAGTGGTTTTTCACGGTCTGAAATTCACATTTGTTCAGTCTTAAACACTGACCCGGTTTGGACGCAGGACAGTTACGGCAGGTAATATTACCTAATATGTCACAATATGAGAGCTGGTCCAAACGCAGGAAACCTGCTGCTCAAATTGTGTTGTGATTTACAAATGCTTGTGTTGCTACCTCTTCTACTCAAACGAATGCTAAAGAAAAGGGTTGTTCGATAACTGCTGGCACAAGTCTTGTTTTTTGGCTCCTTTTTTGTTGTAATTACAAACACACCAGAGGGAATCCTTAAGCTGCCCAAAGTGCCAAGGCACAGGCTGAGACAAACATCTGTGTCTGAGCATTACTCATCGGTACACCTTGTGTCGTTCGAGCTCACTGCTGCTACTACAAGAGTCACGGCTGAAAAGGGTTGTTTTTTTTTTTTTCCTCCGCTCGAACCTGCTTTCTCTCCCCGTTCAGCGTGACACTTCGATTCCCTCTCAGCAACACAGTAGGCACAAAAAGGTGTGTGTCCCCACGCACTTCACATGGTTGATTGTATCAAGGGTCACTTTGGGTAATCCCTTTTCAATTAAACACCAAAAAACGCCCGCGAGTGACACAAGACCACACGTCCACAATCACAAACGAGAGGGTGGGGGGGTTGTAAGTGTTGCTCAGCATCAAAATAAACATCTCCATCCATACAGCTGTACACAAATTCAGCCTTTATGCATTCACATTAAGCACAAAGTAAACTTCATACCCTGCTGCAGTCTCCAAAAGCAGAGGAGAGAAAAACCGAGCGAAGCCCAGGCCCAAATATTTGACTCAGTTTTGACAAGCTACACTGAAGTTCCATCAGTATCATTCATATGCATTAATACTTGAGATATGCAGTAGAAGTTACTATATATTGTGGCGCAGAATGGACTGAAGCTGACTCGGCAAAGAGACTGATTTATTTATGTGCCCACCAACACAACTCGCTATTGATGTTCGTATTGCTGTGCTGCTTCCACCAGGAAGTCACTGATTTTGCAGCCTCACTCTTCGGATCTGCCGCGTGATGACGCGCAGAGGATGAAGACGACACTGCGTGTCTGCTTGAAAAGAAGCACTCCACCACTTCAAACCCTAATGTCCAATCTGCTGGTTATGCATTGTCATTCAGCCACTTGAGCAGGAACGAAAATATGCCACAGAATGGCGAGCAATGCAATTACCAGCCTCTATTTCAGCCTGACTGAAGCTCTTTGCTACTCGCTCGCCAAATGCTTCCTGCAGTTCTCAGGTTTTGCCCATCAGCTTGAGTGCAAAACTAAACCTCTGGAATACACAACTGGGCACATAAATGAATGGCAAAGGCTGCCTGCAAACAGGGAGAGACGGTTGAACTGGGAAGCAGCGAGACATGAAGAGTTCAGACGAACAGCAGGGAAACGATTCCGATTATACTGGAAGACACAGGCTCTCGTGATGACGCGTGTCTACCCTAACCTACGTGGAGTCACCCTAACGCAGTCTAATGGGCAACTATCTGCTCAGCTTGCTGGAGCACTTGCCCTCTCGACTGCAGCCTTTGCCCCTGGACAGGTGGAAGGGGCTGGAGCGCGCCTGGCGGCTACAGCAAGTCTCTTGATGATGGGGGTAGAAGCGGCGGGGAGGCGGCGAGCCCGAGAAGCTGGGCGGCGAGCGGCTGCGGCCCAAGCAGCCCCCTCCGCCGCTGCCGCCACGGTGCTCGTGGCGGGAGGGGGAGGAGCTGACGGAGCGCTGCAGCGAGGAGGAGCTGCGCGGGGAGGCGCTGGAGCTGCGGTGGTGGTGCGGAGAGCTGGTCAGGCTGCAGATGCCCATCCTGGAGCCCCCGTGCTGGGCCGAGGAGCGGTGATGGAGGGGGGAGCCACGGGAACCATGCATCAGCTGAGCAAGGCATGTCAGGAGGTCTGAGTCACTAGTGCTGCCAGCTCGAATGCGATATCGCCTGAGCCTGAGTGGGCAGAGGGGAAAAGGTGGGATATAGAGAACAGCAAGACAGATACATGAAGGTAATCATGAGACAGGAAGATTATTCAAATATACAACCACTGTTTTTTTAAACAGACAAATATGTTCATTTAGAGACACCATATTGGAGCTTTACTTACTGTTTTTCTTTTGTCTTTTTATGCTTTTGTGATATAAAGTGTTGCCAGATACATAATAATTCTAAGACTTTTGATATCTTCATACTATTAGTGCCATGCTTTGATTGTAATGATGCTTTTTTAGTTCTTAGTTCAATAGATGTTTGAAACATGAGGTGAAAGTTATCCGTTTACCTGCCCTCCACACTGGGGCGGCATGGTGGTTTTCCTGGAGGTGGACGCGGCATGAACTGGGCGGCGAGCTGCTCCGCTGAAGAGGCCGAATGGACCGGACGAGGGATGCGGCTCTTGCGAGACAGCGGGCTGGAGGAGGACGACAGAGACTGGGCGTCGTCCCCCTGGCGGTCGGAGCGCGAGCCCATGAGGGAGTCCTCGTCCTGAGAGCGGTCGGAGGTGGAGGACAGCGGATCCCGAGTGAGCGAGGCGACCATCGGCCCGCGCCGGTCGGAGAGGGAGGGCGAGGCGGTGGGGGAGGGGACCGGGCCGTGGTGGCCGGCTTTCTTCTGGAGGAGCTTCTCCTTGGCCGACCCCGGAGGAGGCAGCTCCAGCAGGCTGGAGGGCTCCAGCACTGGGATGCGGCTCTGCCTGCGGCTCGGGTTCTTACGGGGGGCAGTCGGGGAGGGGGAGGCCTTGCCGTTCATCTGTTCTGCCTCCTGGTTCACTCCTTCGGTCTCCTCTCCAGTCGTCTGAGGTTCTGTGGCACAGGGAGCGGGCCCAGAGTCAGCATCCTTCAGCTTGGGGAAAGCTCCATTCGTGAAATCCTTCGGGCTGCCGATGGGAGGCGAGAGGTGACCGTTGGCCATCACTGGGCTGCGAGGGGAGCGAGGGGAGCGAGGAGAGTGTGGTGAGGACGGTGAGCGCAGGGGAGGGGTGCGTGGCGAGCGCGGAGAGCGTGGGGAAGACACACGGCTTGGCACAGGGCTTTGGGCTTTGGTGTGGCTGTCTCCATTGACCAGCGTCTCAGCCAGGGGGTCCGTCGGCGTCCCCGGGTGAGTCGACACATGATCCTGAGGAGAGCTGAGGTCGACCATGTGCTCCTGGACCGGTTGATCTTCGGTGTCGGCTTCACCACGTCTCTCCAGCAGGAGACACTGTGGAGCACTGTCTGTGCCCGACTGGGAGGACAGCCCAGAGGGACGCTGAGCTGTCAACTGCAGGGAGGGGGGGAAGGCGGAGACATGGGTGGAAAGAGAAAAACACACGTGTCATTTTTCACGATAAAAACAAACGAAAGATGGGAAAAAAAGAGTCTAATTGTCAAAGGTCTGTTGCTGATAGACTACAACATGTCGAGTTGTGCTGTAGAGCTACAGCAAGAGCCAGATGCGGATGTGTAAACAGAGAAGATTTTTTATATTATGGGGTAATAAATGGTGATTAGTTTGGCAACGGCATGCAATACCATAGCTACCATTGGTCAGACCGAAACACACAAGTGCTATGGCAGTGTCAGTCAAGCTGTGAGTACTAAACCAGCAAGTAGGACAGGAAACGTTCACGCAACTTCGCAGGGGGCTTCAGCGAAGAGAGGGTGAGGAACAAATACAGGGAGAGAGAGAGGAAGAGAAAGATAGAGAGGACAAAGACGATCTGAAACAAAAGAGACCATGCAACCTGTAGTCATGAGTCGACATTCCAAACACACATGCCACAGTCAGACAAACACACACCCTATTCAGATCACAAGAACACATGTCCAGACACAAGGACACATCTGACCCATGCTCTGCCTGGCCTGCACAAAGCCCCTCATGGTTTCTGGAGAGAGCTGACTGACAGAAACACAATGAGCAAGCCAAAGGAACAAAGAAGCCGAAAACAAGCAACTTAAACAAAAAAAAGAAAAGGAAAAGAAAAAAGAAAAGAATGAACCAAAATGTTAGCAGGCGGTGTGTCGGAGGTGGAGGAATGGCGGTTTGTTTTTAAAGGCCTGTGATGGGGCTCATCACCTGCTGAAGCTGTGCACGAGTGATGCGTATGACTGAGGGAAACTTGGTGTTGGCAGCACCCGCCGGGATGGCCGGCAGTTTCCTGCGACTGGGCGAGCGGGCGCCGGGGGCAAGGTTGGGTGGCAGAGGTAGGGAGGCGTGGCAGGAGGAAGAGGAGGAGGGGCGTTCCTGCTGCTGCTGGTCGGCCGACTGGCTGCGCCTGATGTTGGGCGGCTGGCGCTGGTGCAGAGGGTCCGATAAAGTGGTCAGGAGGGTGTGAGGGCTGGGAGAGCGCAGAGGGATGGGGCTGGATGTCCGGGCCACGATCTCCTCGGGCAGGGACGGAGGAGAGGTGGGGAGCTAAAAGAGGGGAGGGGGAAACAGGTGGGGGTTGGAGAGAGGAAGGGATGTGAGATCGGTGGGGCGGGGGTGAGACGTTGGAGGAGGTATGGTGGAGGTACTGTGAGGCACGACAAGCAGGTTTCACTGATGGGGTGAACGACGGGTATCGATTTAGATTTTTAAACAGGTTTGGAAACGGAGGTATCGCAATGAACGACTATGAAAGGAAGGAGGAAGCAAAGTGAGACGTTTGTCGAAGGCACATTTGCATCTTGAAGAGAGAAGTTCTGGTTGTCGGGAGAAGGTGAGGGGACACTCAGCCTTCTTTTGTTTGCAGATGACAAAAGCTTGTTGACAATGTGAGAAAAACGCAGTCAAAGTTGATCTCGAGTAATGAGGAACTCAGACTGTTGGAAGGTATGGAATGCAAATGAAGCAAAAAGGTCCTTTGAGCTGACCAAAGCAAAATATATCCCCAAAATAAACCATTTCATTTGTGAAGTAAAAGAATCAACCAAACACAAAAGTTGGCACAAAGCAAAATCCGGCGTATCTGTGGCAAATCAAAATGCAAGTCAAAGCCATAAGCTCTCTTTACCCCATGCTGTGATCTGATACAAAGTTGTGTCACAGAAATCTTCCACTAACAAGTACACACGAGTGAGGAAGCGAGCAAACACAAAGCGGTAACACTTAGCTTGGAACTACAGCAAGATGCAGCTGGTGAAACTCGTGTTGTATGACACTAGCATTGAAGTTCTATACCTAGAACTCTGACTCCGTGCAGCCTTTTAACTTGGTAAAATGCTGACTACAGTCAGTATCATGTATGACATGTGGAGGGATGGCCTTCGAGCAGAAGGCTCTTACCTGAGTGAGGACGCCCTCTGCCAGAGCCTCGGCTGGGCTGGTTGGGGTTACCGGGGGCAGGGCTCCTGCTGGGCCCACGCTAAGCTCCAACTTGTCCATTTTAGCGCTTCCTTTGGAGGAGGCCGTGCTCTCTTGGCGAGCTTTCCCAGAGCTGGGGCTCCGGCTGCACTTTTCCCAACCTGGATACTGCTCCTCTGGCTGGAGCACCTCCGGCTCCTCGTCGTCCTCCGAAGGACTGGCGGTCGCCTTTGCTCCCGGGGAGCCGCAGGGATGCTCCACCATGACCCACTCCCTCGAGTCAATCTCCTGCCTCCCCGAGCTCAAATTGAGGGCCACGAAGCCCCCGCTGCTGGCCGCCCCCTCTCCCTGCTCCAATGACGCAGGAGACGCCGGCTTAGGAGAGCCGCCGCCGGACAGGAACTCCTCGTCGTAGTGCCAGACCCTGTCGGGACGCTCCCCGCCTGCTACAGCTTGACCCTGAGTTACTGGGATGATTGCCGCTCCGTCAGCGTCCTTCTCCTGGTGGTCGGTGCCGACCTGCTGCTTTGTTGAACTGAACAAAGACGAGAGAGAAGCTCATTAGTGCATGAACAAACCGATATGAATAGACCCATGTTTGTTACTCAGTGGACGCACCAGGCATCCAGGAAGCGCTCCGGACTGGGCTTGGACTCCAGGCCGAGCCTTCGCTCCAGCTCAAAGCTGTGAATGTTGCGGAGCTTCCTCAGCAGGGGGCCGTCGCGGTCTGAAGCCGCCACGTCAGAATGCAGCTTGACGGGTGAACCCAGACTGGGCCCGGCGTAGGGGCTCTGGTGTCCTTGGTTGACCGGGTTGTTGCTGTGCTCCTCCTCTGTTGCTGCCTGTGAAGGAACAGCAAGTCAAAACAAGTGCAGTTAACCTTTTAATCCTAATCCTATTGGGAGAATTTCTGCTTATTATCACTTTTTATGTTCAGATCATTTGCCTGTCATTATCATTATTATTCTGTCTACCTTCCAGACGGCCGTCCGGATGCGGTTCCGGTTGCGATCCAGCTCCTCCCAGACGTCTGCCTCCTGGTTGCGGTGCTGGTGGAGCGGAGATCCTGTCAGGCGCTCGGGAGCAGCGTTGTTCTCTACGTCACTCAGCTGCTCGTCCTGCAGAACCTCGTCTGTATTCTCCCTCAGCAGGTCGCCAGGGATCAGAGAGGCGTTCGCCATGCTGCAGCAACAACAGGAGCAAACGTTGTGTGTTTGGAGCTCAAGAAAAAACCTTCACCAGTATCAAACTTTTTCAATCTTGGACGAACACAGAGTTAATCAATAATCAGCTCTTGCATTCATTGAAAACTGAACACAGCTGATGATTATATGCAAAGTGTGTTTCTCACAAACATACCCCATGTGTGCAGGAGTGAGGCGGGTGTGATGTTGCGGTGTTGTAGCACTGGCGCTGATCGTCAGGGTGCCATCTGTGCTGGTCCTCTCCCAGTCATAGGGGTCATTTTCCACAACATTGTAGGTTTTCATGCTGTTGTCAAAAACTGACATCAGCAGCTACGACAACACGAATAAACAGAATGCATTAACACAGATCCTTTCTGTGAGTGTGCAGGAGAAAGGGTTGATACACAACTAAAAATCTGACGGTGGCGCCACCTGGTAGTCGGGCTTAGTGAAGTAGTCGAGGCTTGAAATGTGTTCCAAGAACACGCCAAACTCTGCCGGCAAATGTTTGAGCATCAGCCTGTGGTCGTACGTCTCTTTCAGCTTCCCCACGTGTTCCTGGGAATCGAAGAGATGATTCAGCCGTTCACACCTCAACACGTGAAAGCGGACCTGAGCCGGTCTGGTTCGGTTTCCTCACCTTGTCCTTAATCTTTCTCCATGGCAACTGGCCGACCAGAAACTCCACCAGCATGTAGAAGAGAGACCACAGGTCATCATGGCGACCCATCTCCTGCAGAATCCAATTCAAGTTTTTCATTAACATTAATCAACATGCAACTGTTGATGAATTAAAGGAATGCATGACCGATTATGTATGTGTTAGTTTCTACTGACCTTATTCTTGTGTGCATTGACAGATGCATACCGGACTGTTCCCCTGAATCCTGCTACTGGACGGGGCTGGTAAATAAACACAGACAATGTTAAATTATGTTATTTAATGTTTTTACAGTCAGGTTTTAACTCTAAATTACTCAAAAACCAAAAAAAAAACAACCCAAAATATAAAAAATAACCCCAACCTTGATTTGCAACTCAAGTAGGTCAAAAAACAGGTACTGTGGCTTTAAAATCAGTAATTAATTGTCAAGAATGGAGAAAGACACTTACAGGTCGGACCTCTTGGCAAGAGTTGGTAAACTGGCGAGCTAAACCAAAGTCTAGCATGTAGCAGGTTCGGCAGGTGCTGGGGAAGCGACCCATGGCGAAGTTGGACTGCAGGAGAAGCACCAAGAGAGAGACGACGCCAAAGTTAGACATAAAATTAGATTGTATGTGAAATATCACAGCAATAAAATTTTTTACGATATTCATATTCATCAAGCTCTGGAATGATAAATGTGTTTCGACGGTGGGATATAATTTAATACAGCAACTCCTGAGACAAACAATATTTACATTTTGTGACTTCTGGGCATTTGTCCAATGCTCCTGCGGTGCCAAATTACTGTGCGCCAACAGTGGAAAAAGCTAAATACTGACTCAGCAAGTCTAACAGCAGGCCATAATTAAAATTTGCACTGTCACAAACAGTAAGACGAACAATAGAAATGAAGGCATAATTCATTGTGCCGTAACTGAATCGGAGAAACAAAAGCAATGAAAAGCGAGACAAATGCAGACAAATGAGCTGCTGGAGCCGAGGCGCCCCGACGCACCGGTTTGATGTCGCGGTGCAGGAAGCCCACGGAGTGGATGCTCTCGATGGCCTCCAAGATCTGGCGTCCCAGTCGTAAGGTGGTGCTGATGCTGAACGTCCCCCGGGTCATGCTCCTTCGCAGGTCGGCCAGGTTTCGACCCTGAAGCACAGCACAGGAAAAAGTCAAAGAGAAACTCATCTCAAACTCTGGCGTCAGCAGCTTGCACAGTGACTTTTTTATTAACACTTTTTTTCACCTGAAGCTCTTCATTCTGTAATTAAAGCTTTATCTATAATGCTCATTTGTCTTCACGTCTACTTTATTCCAATGTATGCAAGGGAATTAATTATTCATAGAAGCAGTATTTTTAGAAGGCTTTAAAATATTTATTCAGCTAATTTATGTGGTTGGCCTTCTGGTAAACAACTCGTATAGAAAAATAAAAGAGTGAAAGAAAGGCAGGTGGTCTGTTAGTCCAAAGGCAAATCAAGGTCAGAGTGGGACTGACCCTAAATTGAAGGACAGCTCACTCACTTTACCGCAAATAAGTTTATGTGTAACCAACTTTACAGTCAAATTCTTCTGTCTGAGATTTTTTTCAGCCAGAATTAAACTGGGTGAGCATCAAGATGTGTTTAGGCTGAAAAAAAAGGAGCATAAGATGAGCGACATCTTCTCCACTGACCTGAAGCTCCATCACCACGTAGTTGAAGCGGTCATTGCGGCCACACCCGACGAAGCGACACACATGGTCTTTACCTAACAGAGGCGGGAGACACGAGGAGGAGGAGGACATGAGGTCACCTTACTTGACATTTGCCACATCATTGGACCGTGAGACACAGGCTGGGTGTGTGAATCACAACGCTGATGATGTGTGTGTGTCTATATTCTGCTGCTCTCTTCTCTTCTGCAGCTCTCTGCCCTCCCCCCGCCCTTACCAGTTACCCTCTATGACAACAACGCTGATTTATAGGCTGTAATGCACAACACCAGGCCTTCGCATGTGCTTTTTCATCTGTGTGCGAGTGTGTACGCAAGTGAGCTCGGGTCCCAGGGGACACTGCTGAGGCCTGGCAGCGGCCACGCCCCAACGTCCCGCAGCCGTCGGCAGCAGTTACTCCCAGGACCTCCGAGTGAGAGCCACCTGGTTTTAGATCCCACTTTGTCGATAAATTCATCTTCCAGTTCGCTCGAAAACTCTGATAATGAAATGAAGAAAATCTGCATGGAGCTCAGTGTGACCCATTAGTCATCGTGCGAGGCCGTGGGTCGATGTTTACTCCTTGCAGCTGGGCGGGTCAGCAATGTTTTGAGGGCTGCAGCTCGGCCCGCCTCAAGTTACATGCTGACTCCCCGAGGACGCAACAGGACCATGATGCTTCAGGGCGAAGCCATTAGACGGCAAACATGATCCCAGCCCATCGATTATTTTGTCAAAGGGGGGGTGGGGGGGTGGGGGTGGGAGAAAAAAGGCTCGGTGGTTAAAAGGCAGGAAAGGGGACGGACAGAAAGACAGTTAAAAAGGAGTAAAAATGTCCGACCCCCTGCCTCCACCGGAGTCTCTGTGCTCATCCTGTTTTGTTGAGAAAGCCACAGGGAGGCAGAGCACAAAAACACACAACTGTGTGGGAACTCTTTGCCACCATCGCGAAGTGAATCTGGAAATTTCAAATTAAAACTCCAGAATCATCCGTCAGAAACTGAGAATGATTTCTCTCCTCTTATTTTGGAAAGCACCGACAGCAGTGGGTTTCTTGTTTTTTTTCCCCAGCGCAGCAAATTGTGCTAAGCCGTCGGCCAAATAGTGTCTCCGGATGAGTCAGTTGATCTATACCTGGTCTCAGAGGGAAAGATTACTCCACTTTTCTATTGACGCACGCAGGCTTCCCTGCATTTCCTACCAGCATGACACTTCCTGGATTACAGGCAAAACAAGACAAATCACTGGCTGTTTGCTTTTTTTGTTTGTTAAAAGATCAAAGTTAATCCTTAACAAACTCGATTCCTCCCTGGAACATGATAAGAATACATATCTGCTTTTTGGGGGCAGCGCAGCGGGTTTGTGTGTCGGAGAGGATCGATCGGTTCCAGTAACCGGAGCCGCCGGGTCCATTTCGACTCACCCTGGAGCTTCTTCAGCACGGCCACCTCCATCTTCAGCACCTGCTTGGGCTGCTGGGCCGACTCCACCTTCAGCGCCACGCTGACCCGGGTCAGCAGGTCCAAGGCCTCGTAGATCTCCCCGAATCCGCCACCCCCGATCTTCTTCACCTGATGGGGGGGGGGGGGAGATGGTGAGACTGTGTGAGAGCTTTGAACACCTTAAAGACGGATTACAATGTAAAAGGGTGCTAATATCTCAGTCAGTGAATATATCGTGAAAATGAAAGAGAGGAAAGACGTTCCAGTGATGCTTTAATTTACTGTAAGTTTTGCATTTATTGTTATTTATTATCTGTGTTTCAGACAAGGTTTTTGCTTGCCAGTTGTGATTTAGCCCACTTGTAATTCATGCATGATAACAGGGTGTAGTCGAAAAAAACCTACAGTCAATTTCATCAATTCTGCTACTACACCGTTACACTATTAAAAAGGATTTTTTAATGTATATGTTCATTTAAAAGTCTCTTTTGTAGGCTTGATGGACTCTAAAATTTTACAGTTCTGTACATTAACATTTTCACTGACAGCTGAATTGTTGTCCGTCACGTTCCCAGCACACGCTGACTCCTGCGTTACCTCTGCACGCTGACCTCTCGGCACTACGAGAGCTTTAATTTCCTTTAAGCTCCCACGTGTCCTTCACTGTCCTCCGTGCTCAGCGCGCACGCACACACACACACACACACACACACACACACACACACACACACACAGAGTTTTGTGTCGCACTCGGAGCTGAAGTCGCGGGATTAGCTGCAGCGGGCTTATGTAACGCGGCTCCTTAGAAGACAGGAAGTGGTGCCAGCCTGCCAGTTAGGGAAAAAAAAGCCTCACATGGCGCCCGGGCTGGCACAGCAGTGAGAGACACGGGCCCTGGGGGAACACTGCTGCTGCTGCTGCCTATAGCACGCTGCACTGCCACAAATAGCTATGGAGGCTATTTTTGGATCTCCTATACTGCAGCAGCACAACCTGGACAGAGACACAACCCCAAACTGTCGAAAGCAGAGGTGAGAGACAAAAGCAGAGGAACCCACCGCGAGGGGACAGAGCTGTCTGAACAAAGAGGGTTTGTTGGCGGTGCAGAGACTGAGCTCGGGCCGGACGGGGAGAGGGCTGGACGAACACATCGGCTATTGTCGCTGGCAGAAACACGCCACTTACCACTTTCCATCGTTCCTTGACCAGGGAGAGCACGCTCAGGATGTCAGCTTGCTCCGCTCCCCCACTCATCCCGTCAGCGGATCAGGGACGCTGTCCTCACTGCTTCCCCCCCCCACCCCTCCTCGACCGGCAGCCTCACACTGGGCCGGGCATTGGGGGCCTGATGGCGAACCCTGCAGAGGACCAGGAGAGACACAAGAAGAACTCTCAGATATTGGTGGGGGGAAAAAATCCAGCGAGGGTTTCAGAAGTCCATCCAACACAAACATGACCGTCTCCCTGCTGGGACACAAAGTGAAGCCGTGGTATCTGGAGCTCTCTGGTGCTCCACCATTGCAGCAGCTGCCACACCTGCTGCCAGCAGCTGTCTCTCTGGACAGACGTCTCACCGGCAAACGCCTCGTGTCTTAAATTACATAAAAGGATTCGTCTTAGGATCATTTTGTTTGGTCATCTGTCTTCTCTGTCTGAAAGTCCAGGAACACATTGTATAAAGAGCACACTCAGAAATACTGGGAAGGTTTCATCAGCTGTAGCTCATTTTAAGAGGGACTCCAATACTCTCTCTTTGCTTGCACATTACAGAAGCAGTATTTGATTCATAGTTTGTTCACAGCAACAGAAAAACGTTTCACACAAAACTCAATTCATAAACAAAACTCAATGTAGGAGGTTCGAAGTGAATGCTTTTATTCAGTCCCTGTGCAACCTAAAGAAAACGTTCACACATTTAAACAACTCTCACTCAGTCACTCTAATGATCAGCCACCCTTCGCTGTCCTCCCACATGACAAATGGTGTCCTTTACCGCCTCCTTAATGCGTCTAATGGAGATGCCTATGGCTGCATTAGTGCGCTTCCTCATTAACTTGGAGTATTTTTGACATTCGTCATCAGCCAATAACCAGAATATGATCTCACATCTCGGAATTAGATTCATTGGACAAGTACGTGATACACTTACAAGCCATTCGGCGACCGTTTTCTCAGCAATCTCTAAGCACTTAGCAACAGATATATTAAATACAATGGAGTACCTTCATGAGTATATAAGAGAAGTGTTGAGAAATCGGATATACATGTTGGTCGTCGGTGGTTAAATCCACCAGATGCTTCAAGTTGTTTAAACTAATGTGAATAAATTCAACAGCAAAGGAGTCAAAATGTTGCACTTCAGAGAAATCACTCGCCGCACTTATCTGAAAGAATCTTGGGGCTTCTTAAGTACTCCTGAAGAAATATTTAAAGTACTGACTTATTAAAATGTCATAAGGGGGGAAATACGAGGCGTAAGTGCTGGTAAATTCATGTTAGCACAGACTCCCCTCTCCGAAAAGCTCGTCTCTGTGGGACAAAGTTCAAACGGCGTTTCCCCTGGAAAAGCTGCATCTCCGTTCGTGAATTATACAACATCCCTGTCATAGATAAGCATTTCCCCTGAGAACGCACAGCGCTCGCTTCCTTTCGTCTGCCTTCAAACACGCACAGCGCAGCCCGCCTTTCGATTCATCATTCAGCGCACGGCGCGCGAGGCACCTACGGTTACGCAACGAGCCTTCAAAACACTATTTGGTTACAGGGCATGATCCCAACATCAAGGAGGCAGTCCGTCCCATCATGCACCTGGGCGAGGTGGAGAGACGGGCGAGCGCAAACGCGTGGCTCGACTAGATAAGGGTGAAATGATGAGCGAGGCATGTGACTCGGGGTGAAGGCTGAGGTGTTTCGGTGGCCGAGGTGAAGCTGCAGCGAGACGAGTTTCAGGAGAACACGCTGCTTTTCATGAGATACTATTCCTGTAATCACCTGGAAACTCTCTGACATTACTTTGTAAATGTCACGAACTACTTTTACCACATCTACTGTCGGCAGTTTCTTGTACAGTCAAATTCCACGATGAAAACTGAGTGAAAAGTCTGAATGTCTTGAGCAGGAAGGGACTGTGGGAACAGCCGGACGTTTAACAAGTTGCACATCTGAAGAACAGCTGTTCCAGACACTGAAAATCACCGAGTGCTGTTTGGATGTTTTGAAATGAGCCGCGCCACGATCTAGGACCGCTTCAGTGCTGCAGATCAGGAGAATCTAGTGTCATCTCTACTGAGGTGTTCTTGTTGATTTTCCCTCTTTTCTCACTGCAGAAATAAAGTCAGATCCTTATAAAACGCGGTGAGTGCGACTAACACGAGCCGTCAACGATCCTCCGAATTACGAGCTGTAATCGAGACGATGGTTTAAAGTCTTAGAGCAGAAATATGTTAACTCCACTCAGAGTGCATGTTCACAGATCCTTACAGAGCCGCACTGTGCTGGGATTTATGGGTAATACAGGAGTGGGATCCCTTTGTCGAACCCCGTGATCTCTCAAGACTCTTGATTTATGTATATATTCATACATGGAAATGTAGAAAGGCAAGAAGGTCAGTTTACTGAAGCAGATTTAAAAACAAACTTAAATACACAAATAAACAGATAACTAATATAAACATCATAGAAGCTTTAATTCATGCTGACTTCTAATACCTTTGCCCGTTAGCTCCAACATTTTTGTAGTATCCACAGAGAGATTTTCTCTATATTGTTCACAAATAACTCGAAGCACGCCATCACTGTTGAGGAGGAGACAGAGTGTACAAAAGCATGAACCTGGAGGAGCGAGCGGCTGAGGGTAAACAATGAGCCTGGATGACCTGCGCTCTGTGTCACAACTTCAAGGTCACCTCGTGTGCCAGCGTTTCCCTCAGGAAAACATCCGGACACGCTTTGTTTAGCACTCCAACGGCCACACATGAGCCACAGGAATCTGCTGAAAGGATATTGGAATAAACTGTATATTGAGGGAGAGCCTGCTTATAGGAGGAGAGGGGTGATAAGCATCTTTTCCAGCCAGCACAAACAAAAGCTGATGAATAACAAAATAGCAGAGGAGACAGGAAAGGTGCCCCATGTTCACAACCTCGTGCACATGCTGCAGAAGTGCACACACCTATGCACAAGACAGGCTGGCTCCCACTGTGACTAATCTAACACTTCACAGAGAGCCACATCTACTCTTCCTCCTCCTCTTTCTCCTCCTCCTCCTCCTCCATCCATACGAGTCACCATCAATGAAGAAGGAGGAAACAGGCCCGGGAGGCGTAGGCTCGCAGCCAAAAATTAAGCCAATCTATGACAGCCATGGCTCCCCGTCTCCTCCGTGAATCACCGCCTCCTGACCCCCGGCGTCACCATGGCGACGATGGTGCAGTGAAAATCCTCATCTGCTGACTGCAGCTCGATGTAGCCTCTGCCCTTTTGGTCTGCCGGAGAGCCGGCGAGTTGACGGCGGCACAAAGCATCATGAAATGTCAACGAGTGGTCCCACCGCAGAGGATTCCTCCTCCAGACTGGACGCTGAGAGTAAAACACTCCCACAACAACACGCCGGCTCTGACCCTGAGAGGCCTGCGCTTAATGAAATGCATCACCAGGCAGAGAAACGCTTAAACCTGAGCACAGCTCTCTGTCTGATGTCAGCGTGGCCTGGTCCAGGAATGGCAGAGGAAGACCTGTTGGGGCTGCTGCTGGATGAAGAGGGTCTGGGAGGCCCCCTCACTCACTGTCTTACCTCAGGAAACCATCAAGGATGGAAGTGGGAGCCTCCACTCCAGGAGGCGCACTTTCTTTAATTGCTTGGAATCAACACTGCATCCACTAAGCAGAGTGGTAGTAAAAAACTAAAATGCACACACAGCCGTGGTCGTGTTTAACCGGATGTAGCAGCGATATTTATCTGCTCACCACGCTGTCACGCACACAATCAGACCACCCATCTCGCCTGCAGCAGACAGATCCGCTTTGCTGTGGAGAGCTGTTGCATAGCGAGTCGGTTGCCACAGCAGATTTACTCAGGCGCGTCCACGCACATTGGAGCGTCCACAGGCCACGCAGGCTCATCCCGGTGCCTGGCGCGGATGAGGCTTCCTCCTGCTCACACTGACCGCTCTGTCAGTACGCAGGATGACAGGGTGAATGCATGCGGCTGCAGGGCGAGAAAAAACACTGGCGGGGGGGTGTTTACAGACAGGAGGGGCAAGAGAGGCGCTGCCACGGCCCCCGGCGGAGTCTCGGTCCTTACCTCGGCTCTTCGCTGCCAACGCTTGATCCAAAGAAGCGCCCGGGTGTGGTTACGAAAAATCCTCTACGCACGGAGGAGGCGGCGGGGTCGACGCGAAGCGGAATCCCATAGTCGGAGGGGCGTCCATAGGAAAAGGCGGCGTCGGTGGATAAACGGAAACGCGCCGGGTCGGAGAAAGGAGGAGGAGGAGAAAATGTCTGAGCGAGAGCGTCCGTTTTCTCCTTCTGCCTGTCACCTCAGCATCTCTGTCGGTCGCTGCGGATCCGTGACGTGACGCCTCTGTGATGATGATGATCACCAGCCTTTCTGCGCGCGCGGCCACGATCCCATCGCCCCTCGCAACAGCTCGGGTGCGCGCAGAAAAAGGAGAGGGGCGGGGCTGGTGGGGGGATCTTTAAAGCGTCTTTACCACTTCACGCATGCGCAGTACGCAACCACCCTGCTCCGTTTACAGAAACATTGCGCTGACTAATAAAATAAAGTCACGCTGAAAAAGACAAGAGCTTGTTTTTGATTGAGAAAAAATTACGATGAGTAATTTCTCCAAACAATTAGTGAGTTTTGAACTGATTGTCAAAATAAATAAAAAAATCTCTTCAATTGATTGGATTATGCGGCGATATGCAGAGAGGCCACTAGGAGGCGTTATAAAGCCACAGAAGGCGGCTAACGTGATATTATGAGGCAGATTTTTTTTCACAAAAAATTTCCTTTCAAGGTTATTTTAGTTTATTATGAGACTTTTTTTAAAAAAAGAAAAAAGTTTAACCTTATACCTCTTCCGCAAGATAAAAAAAACAATGAAACAATCATTTATTGACATTTTCTCTTTCCTTTAATTAATTAAAATTATTATAAAACGCATAATAAAAATGGGGTGCATACCCTATAGCTTTCAAAAATTTTCAACAAAAAAACGTGACAAATGCACACAAAGCTATAAATTACAACATAATTTAATTTAATTGTAAGATCGTTGTAATATTTCCCTTTATTGTGCCCTGCCATGATACACAGCTGGTTTTCACTCTAACGAAGCAAAATGCAGCGTCACACAATGTAACGCACCCTCAAACGATTCATCTTGACCGCATCCATGTTAATGTGTAATAACACCAGAATAAAGGATGTAGTCACTATTGTTTCTGCTGCCTTCGCCATGATGGCAGGTGCAGCAGCAGCAGCACTGCGGCGCTGTGAAATCCCTGTCGGAGTGGGAGCTCTGTCTCACACACGGTCTGTATGATGGTGGCGATGGTGACGTTGCCGCTTCCAGCCGGTCAGACTGTGCTGGTAGCTGGTTGGTAGCTAACAGCTGGCTAACCTCCCGAGCTACTTCCTCCTCCTCCTCCTCCTCCTCCGCCGCCTCTGAAGGCAGCTGATCGGACCGAGCCGTGAATGAACCACGCACCTCAATGCCCCCCCTGTGGCCGCGATGGCAGCGACAGAAACGGTCTGAGTCTCGGCTCTTAGCCATGTAGCTACATGCTCCTTTTGTACCTGTAGTTAATGTTAGAGTGGTTCGTGCCCTTAGCTGTTTCCACCAGTAGCTAGCTTTTCTGTGCGGGACAGACGGCGGCAGCTAGCCCCCCCCTTTCTCGCCACTACAGGAGGATGCTGAGGCTGTTTGGTGCACTGGTTATCCTCGGACTGGCCCTGGCGTGCATCACCTCCTGGGTGCTGGACAGCTATGATACGGCTTGGCACCCTAAACGGAGCGTACAGCGCACGGCTGCGGGTGATGGAGAGGACTCTAAGGGGAGTTCACCACCATTTCCCGGCGGCGAGTTGAGCAACATATTCTGGTTTATACAGGTGGGCTGCTCTAATCTCTTCCTCGCTAACCCCTAATCTGTCTTGGAAATGATTAACTGAAAAAAAACAACAACGTGATGGCGCTGTCAGTAATCACACTGTCACACGGTTCAGCCTGGACACAATGTACGTCTGTAGTTTTGGGGGAAACCAGCGCTGGTTCACCCACTGAACCGCCTCCGATCGATCGATCGTAAAAGTCAATGACCACACAAGTGTGTCAATGTGAGCTGAAAAAGGTGTTTGGGCAACACAGTAAATCGTGTTCAGACTTTGCCCTGTTGTGTGGTATTTTTTTTCAGTTGCTGTCATATTGAATTAACAAAATGTGACAGTGTCGCTCCAGCGTGACCGCAGCTTTAAAGAACTTTCTCTCCATCTCTTAATCCAAGGTGTCCGACATCCACATCAGTCGATTTCGTGACCCGAGACGAATCCCCGATTTTGAGAAGTTCTGCACTGAAACCATCGAAGTGATCAAACCAGATCTGGTGCTTGCAACAGGTACGGCAAACCCACCAGAAACAGACCAGAAAGCCGGTTTTAATGAACAAATGACAAATGGGTGTGGCTCATGTATGTGCAGCTAAACAAAAAAGAGCCTCCTTTTCTGTGACACGTCACGTTTTCTGTTCGCCACAGGAGACCTGACAGACGCTAAAACTGAAAGTAAAGTGGGCTCGCTCCAGCACGAGGTGGAGTGGCAGGCCTACCACAACATCCTCAAGCGGTCGCGAGTGATGGAGCGGACCAGGTGGATTGACATCCGCGGAAACCATGGTAATCATGCTAACGTCGTCTCTCCAAATCAATGGAGCCCATCATGAACGAGGGGCCCATTTAGCATTGTGTGGCGCCGTTGAGCCTGGCTCAGGGAGCTCTCCTTCCCCTCCCCGTAGCCGCCTCCCTCCTCTGTTATTAGATTGCGGACTGCTTGATGTGAAACCGGATCCTCTTTATAACTGTCAAAGAAAAAAAAACTAAAAGCCAGCAATTGGATCTGCAGTTCCTCTGTCAGCTGTCGCGCTGCTATTGATCACAGCTGTTGATGAATGTCCCGTCATGAGACGCCATCGTGACACAGATTTGGTTCGATACCTTCCTGTAACATGAGGAGACCTTCCTCCCGCCTCCTTTCAGTGCTCTGATTTCCATTCGGGGCCTTGCTGATTTCTTTATCTCACTGCCGTTCTCTTTCCTCCCTGACAGATGCGTTCAATATCATTTCTCTGGACAGCGTCAACAATTATTACAGGTCAGTCCGTGGCTGTTACGACGATAAATTCCTTCATAGCCAGCCAGAGTCTCCTCCTGTGTGTCCTCCAGAGCATGAAGTCAATCAGTGCGTTGTGACATTAATGCCCCTGAAACATGAGTAGATGCAGACTTATTTGTTGACAATAATCTAGGCCGTCTGCGCCTGCTGAGGACCAGAATAGAAACACACTGTACTCCAACACACTGACTTTGTCGTCTTGTGACACGCGTTACGGTTTAAGGTGATGTTGCTGCATCTGTCTTCTGTCGCTTTGATATTTTTGACGCCGTGTTTGTCCTCTGTGAGACAGTCTGGCCGTTTTAAAAAGACCTCGCGTTATTATCAGGCCACAGTTGGAGCAGAGACGGCCGGCTCCTCAGCAGATGACTCCACACTTTCTTCTTGACTGTTCTCCAGGAAGTACTCGGCGAATCAGAAAATAGGCTCCTTCCACTATGTTCACAAAACCCCCTTTGGCAACTACTCCTTCGTGTGTGTGGACGCCACCCTGACCCCGGGACCAAAGAGGCCCTACAATTTCTTTGGCATTCTTAACCAGGTACGTTTGTTCATCGCTTGTTCCAAAATCACGTGCATGACTTGAGAAGACTCACGACAAAGAGTGGGGTTTTTTTTTAGACGAGTATTGCTGTGTGGCGCTAAGCTCCTTTAGGGGGCGCCAGGGAGCTCACTGTGGTGGTGCAGAAGTACAAGAAATTTGAGGGGTCATGTGGATGCTTCTTTTAATCCTCTTACACATTGAAAAAGTCTATTTTTGACAGTATGTTTATACAATAGTGGCCTGAAACTCAAAAGTCTGTCTTCGAATGGTGAAAGTTCCAATATTGTACTCGTTCCTTATGTATAAACACATTACACACTGTAGTACATCGTAGTGTTTCTGACTGTGTGACAGACTCAGATGGACTTGCTGGACACGTTCAGAGCTGAGAGTCTAAGAAGCAACCAGTCGATCTGGTTTGGCCACTACACCACCTCCACCGTCGTCTCCCCGTCTCCAGGAGTTCGAGACATGATGAGGTTTGGAACATAGAGGCTCAACTCGTTTGTAGAAATGGGAGTATTTTTCTGTTTGGCTGTTGTGCAAACGTCTCACAGCCTCTGCAGCGTGGGTTGAAGGTTAACAGCTTTTCACAGGCAGCTGACTTTTGATTTCATGCTGCCGAACGTGTGAAAAATTCAAGTGATGGGGTTGAGCGTTTGAAATATTTAGTTTGTTCACATGTGAC
>JAUESF010000048.1:8604214-8614640 GCA_032274765.1 Malacoctenus tetranemus
TTTGCTGCGCTTCTCGCTCCAGGTACAGAGTTCTGGCCTTCGACCACGACCTGCTGAGCTTCTCAGACCTGAAGTTTGAGCAGTGGCCCGCGGTGCTCATTACCAACCCAAAGGACGCGCAGTACCTGCACCCAGGGGTGGAGCCATTGGGTCGAATACGGAGGTCGACACACATCAGGTGCTTGTTTTGTGTGTTTCCACCCACCAGGTCAAATTGAAGCCAGTGTGTTTAAATGTAACACACTTAGATTTAGCATTGTTGTAGACCCACTCTGGATTAAACAATCATTGTTTTGCCTCTCTGAAGGATCCTGGCCTTCTCAGAAGCCCAGATCACTGCGGTGCACGTCAGCGTGGACGGGGAGCCCCTGGGAATGGGCCACTCGGCCGGAGGGCCCCTGTATGTCATGCTGTGGGACCCTTCGCTTTACCTCAGTGGACTGCACACGATCAAAGTGAAAGTGGAGGTCGGCAGCCGCATTCATTTATCTTTCGCTCTCCGTCAGACGCGTTCTCAGACTTTTAAATATTTCATGAGTCTTGATTAAGTTTGGAAGATTTGTTTGCTGGAGTTGAATTATGAATAACTGCATGAGACCCGTAGCTTAGGAACAGTATCCACTCGTAGTAGATCTCCTCTGCTCCCATGCATTTTTAAGCGTTCTCACTTGAATCTATAGAAATACCGACTCGCTGCTCTCTTAGTTTTTTGGTTGCATTTGTGCGATCAGGACTCGGCAGGCCGGTCGTCGGTGCGGGAGCAGCACTTCACTCTGGAGGACGATGTGACCCCGAGCTTCGGCTTCGTGCAGTCCTTCATCCTCCTCACGGACCACTACATCCTGGCCCGGGTGGCCTTCATATTCATTATGCTGCTGAACGTTGGGGTTCTCCTGGCCTTCAGGTTCCTGAGCGCTCCTACGGGCAGAGGTGAGCTGTCGAAGATCATCTGTCAGAGCAAAAACTCAACATCAGCTCAGGCAATTTAAAGTTGAACTTTCCTGATATTTTCTGACAAGCAAAATAAGTGATGGTAGTAAAATATTGAAAACTCACATTCATATTTGCACAACATCACACAGGATTTGTTTTTTCTCTTTTATATAGTTATCATATTTCCTTTTTTCTACAGGATTGGCCTCTCAGGCATGTATGTCTTTGCATCTGGTCAGTAAAATGGACTCCTTCTACTATGCTCTGCTGCTGTTCAACCTGTGCACAGCTTTAGGTGAGTGCACTGCAGCTCTCTCACTTCTTCAAGCCTCCTCATCTGAAGTAAAACAAAGATGCACATCGAGTCGTTGGGTTTCATTAGTTGATGTTTGTGTTCAACGTTTACCTTCAGGCCCGTGGTTCATCGGCGAGCTGATAGACGGCCACAGCGGTGCGTGCTTCGCCTTTGGGGTGTTCATTGACGGACACTTCCTGGAGGGCAGCCTCACTTACGTGGTGGGAGTCGTTCAAGTAAGACCACCATGACGTTACTCCTTGACCACCATGTTTCAGACAGACAGAATTTAACACCATTTTTTGTGCTCTAAGTTACGAATTAACTTCTCTTTCCTCTCCAGCTGCTTTTCTTCAACATGCCCCTCACCTCTTACCTCTGCTGGAGTCTCCACCACCGTTGTCGCGGCAACACCTTCCGATCCCACTTCCTGCGGCCGGGTTGCCGCTGGCGGACTCTGGTGGTTCACGTTTTCATGCTGCTGCTGCTCACCTGGCAGGCGCACTCCTGCTACTTCCTGCTGGAGACCTACGGCCCCATGGCCTTTTTCCTGTCTCCGGTCCGCACGTGGGCACTGGGGCTCAGCCTCCTATTGGTCTACCGCGCCTGGACTGGCCCCGCCCCCCTCCTCCGTGACAACAGCAAGAGCGTCGCTCCCTCATGACAGTAAATGCACTGTGCCACCATGATTCCTCTTGACTCACAGATTTTGTCTCTATCCACCCCACTCAGCGCCCCCCCTTTCTTTGCCCCCCTCCTCCTCCTCAACCTCCTCTTATCCAGAACCACTTCACACCAGATCACTCACTCTCCTGTTTCTTGGTAGTATTGTTTACTTAATATGCATGTTATTGTAAAGCACCGGTGAGCACATCTCTGGCCATACTCACATCAGTGTACAGTGTAAAGATCACACTTTGGATACATGTAAGGCTAAAACAGCTGATCTGAGCTCAGTGAGGACGAGTTCAACGTATGCTGGAGGTGACAGCGAGCCGTACAGGAGCTGCACTCTGCCGCCACTCCAGCCGACTCGTTGACTTTAGCACTTTTTGGAAGTGTTGCCTTGGCCCAGCGCCACTTCACCACTGCCAAAGGACGAATAAAGACAGAGCCCACCGCCAACCCTCCCCTCTGAAAAACCATCTCCATTCACTAACGAAGGCTGGATGTGCCAAACTCACCCATGTGTTTACCTTCCTACACTTAAGTCATACCTACAGGAACAAGGCGTACACCATTATACAGTCGATGCTCCGCGTCGATTCCACAAAACAGGAAATGCAAATTGAATCACTAAGTTAATTCCAGTGCAAAGCGACTGCCACCCGATGTTCACATTGGAAGATCCATATCAGAACCTCGAATTCCGAACCCGTAGAAGCCGGCCCGACATTTCACGCTCCTTCAAAACGTGACGACCGAAAGCAGCTGTTTTGTTTCTCAGGAATGTGAGCACTTGAACAATAGGCTGGTCCCAGTAGGTTTTCAGGACAATGTTTTTATACTCCATCGTAGCTCAGTGAACTGAATTCATGTCAAACAGTCCAGATGTGTGGTGGCAAAAAAAAACCCAAACAAAAAAACAACAAACTACTAAATAATGAATGTGTTATCGCTGTGGTGAAATGAGATGAATCAGTACTATGCTGTTTTTTTATGATTATTACCATTCATTCTGATTGTATTTTGTGATTTTTACTTTCTCCTCGTGTTATAAATCGGCAGTGCAAAAGGATGTTCTTCACCTTTTGGGGTGGAAAATATTAAGAGCATTCCCCCGTGTTGGAGGTCAGTTCAGCAGATCTGTGTGTGTGTGTGTGTTCATGTTCCAGTTTGTTTGGATCAGATTGATTATTTCTTTTTCTGTGAAGCTGTGAGAGCAGTAAAATTGTACCTTTTGCACTGTAGTTCAGTCCTTTCCACTCAGCAGGAGCAGTAACCCGGAATCCACGAGATAAGAAGTGAAACGGGGCACCAATACAGCCAAGAGCACGTCTATCGAGTCTTTCAATCGAAGGGATTTTCCACCAGAGTCGGCTGCCAGTATTTCTGTGAGCCATACCCAGCATGAGAGCAAAATAATTACTCAGTGCTGCGATAAGGCACGTCATTAGGTACTGAAACCGCTGCAGGACGCAGAGAAAATTAAATTAGGTTCACTCTTGCCAGCAGCGGTGTCACAACTTTCCCCTCTCGCTACATTTGTACAGAAGCACGAGCGAGTGTGACTCTCCACACCCTTGTCATTCATGGACTTTCGTTTTGGAGAGCTGCTCTGTGACGAGGCTCAGCACCTTCCTAAAAGCAGAACAATCTGTCCACAAGGAGGCAGCACGACTGAATTTGCATTGTAATGAGAGATGACTGTGCTGCATTTCACTTCCACCTCAAATTTATGCATGAGACTGCCATGTTTTGTTTGTTTCTTATTTTATTTATTCACTTAAAGCACCGATATATAATTGAAATATGACAAAGTTGATCATGCAATGACACTGGCTCTGGTAACAATAAATCTGGCTGTCAACGCTGTATGTGCTCCACAAAGAAAGGAAAAAAACACTGACGCTGACCGCAACTCTACTGCTTCAGCCAGACAGAACGCACTGCGAGTGATGTACTGGTGTTTGTGTGACTCGTTTCTGCATCACCTCCTACGTTCAAAAGACACATATGATGTATATGAATGAGTACATGATGACGATGATTTCACACCTGCCACATATTTTTCTCGTGACAACTGAAATTAGAGCCAGCCACTATTTTATTTTAATAATGGTTTATAGTGCTGTGGAATAAAGATGTTCATTACAGTACATCGTGTGCTTCCTGTTGGTTTTCGCTCGTCCTCGATGGAAATTAGCAATAAATGGCGTAGTGTTTAGCTCTCCTCCGAAAAAAGGCACTGCTTTTCAAAACTGCATCAATACATTAAGTTACCAGTTAATTTAATCAGTATTAGTGCCAGGAAAACCCTTCCCAAGGCGTGAGATGTTGGCACGTTCTCTCCACACAAGATTCTTCTTTCGAGTATTATCAAAGTGTTATGAGATCTTTATGATTTGTTTGCCGATGTTTCCTCCTTTCATCATGGAGCAAAATGCAACTGTGAAAAGAGAAAAGAAACAGGGATAAACTCCTGTCACAAAAGTAGAAAACAGACGAGCGCGTGTTCAGATGAATACTCACGTACCTCCCATGTTCTCCAAACCGTTCACCACAGTTTCCAGGACCTGCAGTTCAAACATACACATGTAAATACTGCAAAAAAAGAAAGCAGATGAGGAGTTTGCACAGTTTTGTTTTCTGACCTTGATTCGATCTGATCTGATCCACTGGCTGAGCTCAGAGAGGGCGGCGTCCGCTTTGCTCATGTAGCTGAGCACCATAAACCGCTCTCGGGTGATGTTCTTACGCTGCAGGTGTTGCTGAGTCTCCTCGCTCAGTGGTGGAGGATACGGTACGTCCTTGTTATACTGGGAGATCTGGCCGCAGAGGATCACATGACCACCGTCGTTCATCTGGAGAGGGGAAGAGTTTCACGTGTCAGAGCGGCTTGAGACCTTCAAAGCTCCTGAAGACCAGCCAAGAAAACTTCAATGTACCTGTGCTATGACTGTATCGCTGATAGCACCTCCCACATTGTCAAAGTAAACATCGATGCCATGAGGACAGCTCTCTCTGAGCCTCGCTGAGACGTCCTCCTGTCGGTAGTTGATGGCGGCAGAGAAGCCGAGATCCTCCACTAAAGTTTTACACTTCCCATCAGAACCACAGATCCCAACGACCCTCACACAGCCGTCCAGCCGGCCCACCTGGGGAAACCAACAGCAGGATGAAATGACTTTATAAATCATCTATCATCTGATTTCCTGTGAAACTCGGATCAAAAAGAGTAGATTCGCTACGAATCAATAGACATCTGGAGCTGCTTCGATTTACCTGTCCAGCTATTGAGCCACAGGCGCCGGCTGCGCCGCTCACCACCATCGTCTGATTGGCCCCTTTGGTCACGTGACCCTTCTCCCTGACGCCCAGCAGTGCAGTGAGGCCTGTTATGCCGACTGCGCCCAAGAAATAGGACAAGTGCCCGTCCACTGACTTTGGATCAACCTGCACCAGACAAAAAGGGAGTGAGGGGAAAAAAAGGGACGTGACAGTCACACATCGGGTGACTGGAGTCTGAAGAAAAGGGATGCAATTTAAAAAAACAGAAGTTGAGAAGTAAAATTTCCCTCCTTTTCCAGTACCTTCTGTAATCCACTTCCTTTCATGACGGCGTGCGTCTGCCAGGGCCAGTTGAAAGACGTGACCACATCCCCTTCCACACAAGTGCTGCAGCGAGAGGACTCAACCACACCGACGCCTCCGCCATCCACACACTCAGACAGCTGCCACGGAGTCAGATACTCAGCACCGGTGTCTTCATTCATTCTGCATCGCTGTCAGGAGAAAAGTACAAAAAAAGGCACATTAGAGAGACACTGATATAGATGTAGTTAGAAACAAGGACATGATGGTGGCAAGTAGCAGCAATAACTTGTCTCTCACACTAGAATTTGACTATTAATAAATGCAAATATCCCTTAATGTGTCCCGCTGCAGCTACTAGGAACAAAACATAAGCAGTTCGCATGTCATAGTGTTTCAACAGCATCAGATAGTTTGAGTCAGGTCCATGTGTGACTTCAGGTGAAGGTGTCAGTACCATGTAGGGATCCACCGACAGGTAAAGCGTCCGAACGAGGACTTCTCCATCCTTCACGTCAGGGGACACGCTCACTTTTTCCAGGCGGAAGTTCTCGGGAGCTGGCACGCCGTTTTTACCTGTATGCAAATGACGGAGAGCTTTCTGCAAATCTCAGCTGCACGGGTGCAGTGAAGCTGCAGGGCAGGACGCGACACGACCCACACTTGGTGAGAACGATAGCAAAAAGCGGCTGTTCCAGCTCACCTGGCCGCGAGTTGAGAACGACCCTCTGCACCTGCATCGCTGCAAAACGTAGTTTCAAAGCGGGCAACGACCGTCAGAGTTCAGCGTTTCACTGCGAATCGTATGCAAAAAAAATCAGCAGTGGTGAGATGAAGTGAATAAGTACGTGTTTGCAGGAGAGGAGAGCAAGCAGCAGACAACAGAAAAGCTCAATGAAAGTGACTTTCCGAACCAAGAGGACTCCGTGTCCACCACTTCCGTTTTAACCGAATGTCTGCGATGCAGCGACGGAAAGCGAGAATGTCAAATACAAAGCGATTCTACTAATTTGCGACCGTGGCGAAAGAGAATTGAGTTTTACAGACATCCGGAGACTTTCTTGATCTTTTCAGGAGGGAAATTATTTGTTCCGATTTTTTTTTCTCCTATCGCATAAAGTGTTTTCTTTAATTTTCACCGGACCTCAGCAACATGGCGGAACCAATCACTTCACTTCCTGCCGTGCCCCCAGAATGCTTGCGATGACCTCTCCTACATGGTGGACTGCGTTTGGAAATTTGCATGAAAAACAAACATTTGACGGGGTAAGACTTTGACAGCAGCAAATGCGAGTTTTTTTCAGGCAGGTAAACGTTGGCTTGGATCAGTGTCAGCGCTTCAGCTTCAACCGCAGCGTTGCATTTCACTCCTAACTGCTAAATATCTGGTATTTTTTCAGCTTAGAAATGCTATGTTGCTAACAGTGCCTGCACAGTAGCATACGACAAGCTACCACATTCTTGCTAGCTGTGATTAAAAAAAATGGTCACCCGGAATATTGTGCACTGATTTCAGCATTTGTTTTTCTTCCTGGTTTTTTAAAGCTATGCTAACGGCTATCACCGGACTGAGTAACCTAAATAGTTAATCTTGCGAAGTAGGTCAAGAGTAATCGTGCTCGCAGACGTTGTACGATGTGCTGCGTTGTAGTCACTCGATTTTGACTGAAGGTGTTCAACAAAGAGACATGTAAGTATTTGGGGGAAGAAAAAAAATAACAAACTCCCGCACGCGGATCGAGCACGCGCACGTTGTGGTGTCCTATTTGTCTCACAAGTAGGTGAAAACGAGATCCTGACGTCCGGCGTTTGCAATGTGGGTCACTTTCTGTTCGCCTATTTTTAGGGTATTGGGGAAACCTAATCAGTTAATTGAGTAATCCTCCACACAGTTGCCTGGATGATTTCTCTGTCTCCCTCCTCAGTCCTGACGGCAGACAGGAGACAGCGTCATGGCCGAGCGAGTAGTGGGGATGGAGGAGGACATGGGGGACCTGCCAGCTCGCGAGGACGACAACGACTCGGACCGGGAGGAAGATGAGAGACTGTTCGTCTGGATGGTGAACAACGAAATGGAGGAGGAGGAAGAAGAGGAGGAGGAGGAGGAGGAAGAAGAGGAGGAGGAGGAGGTGGAAGATGATCAGCCGCTGGACACTGAGGCGTCTGAGACGTATGAGCTGGACTCCCCGGCTGAGCGCAGCGGTCACATCGCAGTGGTGGACCGCAACATCATGTATGTGTGGGGTGGATACAAGGTACGTCTTTAAGCTCTGTGCACTTTGACACGCGTGTGTGGTTCCCTGCAGCCTCCATTGTTGTCTGAACCACCCTCACTTCCCTGTTTGTTAGAACGCCCAGAACCACGGCTTCTTCGACCTGTATCTGCCACGTAACGAGGTCTGGACTTACAACATGGAGTCAGGCGTGTGGTAAGAATCAACACCACCCTCGTCAGCCTGCCCATTGATTTTCACGTTAAGAAGTAGACACAAACATTCCCCCATGTTCCCAGGGCGAAGCACATCGCTCTGGGGAACCTGCACACGTCGATGTCGGGCAGCTGCGGGGTGTGTGTGGACGGAGTGCTCTATCTGTTCGGAGGTCATCACGCCAGAGGGAACACCAACAGGGTGAGCCCAAAAGAGTGTGCTGTGGAGTGAAGCTTTCAAACGGTTGCATCATGGCCTGCGCTTGTACGAGGACGCGTTTGTTTTTAAGTGACTGATGATCTGACTGAGCTCGTCCCTCAGATCTACCGCCTTCCACTGCGAGCTCCCAGCCTGGTGTGGGAGGAAATGAGGGACCTGAAGGGACTCGCCCCCACCTGCAAGGACAAGCTCGGCTGCTGGGTTCACAAGAACAGGTGATGGGATGAGTGTTTGTTTTACCGGATTTCGACGCTGAGCGGTCGTTTTCTAAGTAGATAATTAACTTGGAAAAGACAAATCCTTTGTCCTCGCAGCGCCTGAGGATTTGAGTCGGCCGCCGCTGAGTGCTAAATAGGATTCCCTGCACTTTCTCCTCATAACATTAAGTGGCTAATTGGGGGTGTTGGGCATTGTTTTTCATAGCTTGAGGTTAGCACACATAAAGAGGAATACGTGCTTTATAACCGAGTCTGTTCAACATCGACTGTCTTCAGATTGATATTCTTCGGAGGATACGGCTACGCTGCGCAGGGGTCTCATCGAGGGAACTTTGAATTTGACGAGTCATCGTCTTTTGTGGTCAGTGCAAAAAAAATCTGGTTTACATAAGAGACGAATTCTTAAGTTTGCAATAAAAGAGTAACGCACTGTTGTGTTCCTGTGTGTCCTTTGTGTAGTGGGACAGCCCCGGGCGAGGTTGGAACAACCACATTCACATCCTGGACCTTGAAACTTCAACGTGGAGTCAGCCCATCACCACGGTGACACAAACAAACACACACAGAACTTTGGTCATCTCGTGACTTCCCCCCCCGAGAGACTCAAATTGCACAAACGACCTTTTCAAAAAAGTAAACATTTGTGTCTTGGCCTGTTCTGCTCCAGGGAGAATCGCCTTCGCCCAGAGCAGCTCACGCCTGCGCCACAGTAGGAAACAGAGGCTACGTATTTGGAGGACGATTCAAAGTAAGTGTGGAGTCAAAACCTGCAACGGATTTCACTCCTCGTGATTATTTTGTCCTAATTGTGACACTTTTATACGAGGCCTGAAGGCATTCTGAGAATCTCATAGATTTAGTGTCTTCATCCACCAGTCCTCACACGACTTTGTTGGTTCACAGAACTACAGATTAAATGACCTGTACTACATTGACTTGGACACATGGGAGTGGCACGAAATGTAAGTGTTTTCTGTCAGATGACACGAGAACAAATAGTGAAAACACCAAAGTTAAGAGAAGGAAGCCATGTGTGTGATCGTGCCTGTTTCCTCTCCTGCCTCTGCAACAGGAGCGTCCCCCAGCAGGGCCCAGTGGGCCGGTCATGGCACTCCTTCACCCCTGTATCAGAAGACCACATCTTCCTGTTTGGAGGCTTCACGACAGAGAGACAGACGCTGAGTGAGTCACTTTCTCACCCTGGTGAAAACAAAAGCTGCAGAAACGAAAGGTCCGTCTCACAGAGAGGTCTTTTTTCCTGGCCTTTCAGGCGACGCTTGGCTCTACTCGGTGAGCAAAAACGAATGGAAGCCTTTCAAGCACAGCCACTCAGCGAGCCCAAGGTGAACGTCACACCGGAGGCTTTTGCTTTGAGAGTCGATCGAATGAAAAAAAAAACGCTCTTCTTACGTGACTTTGTGCTTCACAGGCTGTGGCACACGGCCTGCGCCGGGCCTGACGGGGAGGTGCTGGTGTTTGGAGGCTGTGCCAACAACCTGCTGTCTCAGCTCCGAGCCGTAAGAGATCCTCCCGACACATCCAACAAAAAGCAGCTCCACTCCTGGGACTTAACTTTGTGTTGCTTTGCAGGCTCACAGCAACGAGTTGTTGGTTTTCAACGTTCAGCCCAAATCACTAGTGGGGTGAGAAAGCAAAAAAAAACAACATCCTGTCTTTGTCGCTCAAAGCAGACGTCGATACTAACGAGTGTTTTTCCTACTCCAGATCATGTATGGACGCTATCCTGCAGCACAGGGAACAGTTGTCGAGCCACTGGGACTGTTTACCCAAACACCTCCTGCACAGCCTCAAACAGCGAATGGCCCTCGGAAACACGCTGGGCTCGTAGGTTCAGAGGAGGCCAGACGCTGCGGCCCGGAGGATTACGGGACTGTACGTTCGTACGGAAGAGATCAGTCTTCCCGGGGGAAGGTAGTCCTATTTACAGCAGTGATGTAGTGGGACACTTTGCACACATGAATAAAACCTCTCTAAGCAATAGTGACAGCGCTGGATTTGTGGAAAATGTGTCCTGACTGACACGCTGATCCTCAAAGCTGTTTATCACCTTTTTTTTT
>JAUESF010000048.1:8625417-8635958 GCA_032274765.1 Malacoctenus tetranemus
GAATCTGTACTGCTATTTATAATGTTGGTTATATTATTGATGATGTTCACAAAAAGCATTCAGATCCACCATGTTATTGCATAAATGGACCTCCCGTGTCCAATGCACGAACAAAACTTGTCCCTCCCTTAACAGTTTGGAGCAGGCCAACAACCTGCGAGAGGTGCAAGCGATGAAGAGACTCAGTCCGCATGCAAATATCATCCAGCTGCACGAGCTCATTTTGTGAGTACTGCGGCATTGTCCAAGGGTGGCGTTATTTCACTGCCTGAAGTGTGTGCGATGCAGTTTATCACAGCCATTCCATCCAATGTTACAGTGACAAAGAAACTGGAACGGTGTCTTTGATATGTGAACTCATGGAAATGAATATCTACGAGTACATACAGGGTGAGTCCGAACAGCTGCAAACATCAAGGAAATAACTTTAACTACAGTTTGAAGTTGCATTCGACCTCCTGGGCAGTTTTATCTGGCTTAGAATGAAGTTTGTTCTCATTGCAGGAAGACAAACACCACTGCCTGATCACACAGTGAAAAACTACATGTATCAACTCTGTAAATCACTCGAACATATGCACAGGTAAATGAGCGTTTTCTATCAAATTCACAAATGAAATGTGATTCACGCACGCTGACATCATTCTGTCTTTCATTTCCCAGCTGTGGGATTTTTCACCGCGATGTGAAACCAGAAAACATCCTCATAAAAGTGAGACAAAACATTTCTCTCCCGCATGTTTACAGAGAATCTGTTTCATGTGTCATGCACGCAGTTCAAAGACTTCTCTGTTTGATGTGCAGCAAAACATTTTGAAGCTCGGTGACTTCGGCTCCTGTCGGAGCGTGTACTCCAAGCCCCCCCACACAGAGTACATCTCCACGCGCTGGTATCGAGCCCCAGAGTGCCTCCTCACTGACGGCTATTACAGCCTGAAGATGGACATCTGGAGTGCAGGCTGTGTTTTCTTTGAAATCATGAGGTACTGTTCTTCTGCAAGCAAAGAGTTCAACATTTCATCTGTTATGCTGGTTACCAAACGGGACACTCTCCCTCTTTTGAATTCAGTTTTCTTTGCAGAGTGATTGTGACTGTGGAGGACAAGCACAAACAAGTGCTGTGTGAATGGCTTTATTGTTGCCAGCACGTCATTGTGCTCCTTTGTGTTCCAGCTTACATCCTCTTTTTCCTGGAACCAACGAGTTGGACCAGATTGCCAAGATCCACGATGTGTTGGGAACGCCTGACCAATCGCTCCTCCGAAAGTTCAAGCAGTGGGTCTCCTTTCTCAGACACGCTGCATGGCAGAATCAACACGTGTTGTTAATGTTTTCTGTTTGAGAGGTAAAGACCCACCTGTTTTGTCCTGGTGCCCGGCAGGTCGAGAGCGATGCACTTCAACTTCCACCCGAAGAAAGGCACCGGTATCTCCCGGTTAATCCCACACTGCCCAGCTCCGGCTCTGTCACTACTTTATCAGATGCTCGCCTACGACCCCGATGAGCGCATCAGTGCGGAAACAGCTCTGCGGCACACTTACTTCAGAGAAATCAGGTAATCAAGAGCTTTTTGAACCCATGTGGAGCTGCACACAGGCTCAGGGAGAACATGCAAACTCCACACAGAAAAGCTCCTGTCAGTCAAACTGGGTGCGACTGGCAGTGCCGACCACTTCTCCATACTGTCTGCTAGAAACATCGTTCACACACTTGAGCAGCTTGTTCAATCTGTTGTGAATCGCCTAAATGGTCGGGTTTTATGTGTCTGAAAGAAAAGGAAGACTTTGGCTCTTTTCTCTCAGGCTGGCAGAGAAGAAAGCAGAGACACTCCACCGCGTCTCTGGGACAATAGATGGAGTAGGGAGCAGTGTGATGCAAAACTCCCTCGAGCATATCTGGCGACCAACCAGACTTGGCAAACAGCTGAGGGGACGACACACGAGACAAACGCCTTTAATGAGCGTAAGTCTAGACCCTGCTGGTCGATGGTAAAGTCAGCCGGGGTGAACTGTTGAAAGCTCACTTTGTCCTTTCCTCCGCAGCACAACCTGAAGCATGTAGCAGACCCCCTCATCAGGAGGAACATCCCCCACTACCCGGCGGAGCTGCCCAAGCTCAACATGGTCCTGCCCGGGCCGCAGATCCCCTTCCCGGTGTCCACCATGCCTGCGTTCACCGTCACTCACCGAGGCACACTGCCTTCCATCACGTCCAAAAAGTGCCAGTCACAGATGGCCAAGGTGATTCTAACGCCAGGACACATCAGTTGCATTATTGAGCCCTCCTGGGCATCACGTTACAGTTCTCTTTTGGATAATTGGACATCGTGTAAATTGTCACAGTGTGGTTTGAGGGAAATCAGCAGTAGCACCACATGAATCCAACTGTTCAAGTGCCTGGCTAGCGCTTTTCTATGAGGGCTTTGATTTGGCATTCAGACTGTATTTTCTCTCTTCACAGCCCCGGGATGAGTCACACCGAACAGCTTTCAAGACCTACTACATGCCACCGCTGGACAGGAAACACAAAGGCTACTGAGGGCCAAAAGCACACAAGTATTAGATAATAAGAGCACCTCTTAGCACAGGACAGACCTGGACCGACTGACATATGGATGGATGAAATGTTGCAATCCATCGCCTCGCTGCAAAATGCAGTAGAAGGCCCCAAATGCAGTCACCTTACCCCAACCGTGACTCAACTGAATTTATCACAGCACAAACAAAATGTTCCAATACAGAGTTGGATTAAGAGGGTTAAATTTCACTGCATCTAATTTAGCTAATAAACTTCAATTTGTAGCAGTAAAAAGCAGCAAAATGAAATATTTAAAAAGTCTGCTTTTTACAAGTCCCAATCAGTGAAGGTTCAACTTTGTGAACCCTGAAAACAAACAGCCTGTAAATATCAGAGGAGCCACACACCTCATCAGTTTGTCTCCTTGCTTTCCTTTAACACCAATTTCTCATCAGGAGTTGAAATAACTTGAAGAAGTTTGCATGTGATTAAAGAGGAACAAGTGACCTTAGGAGAAACTCTCTGGAGATCAAGAAGGCCTAACATCAGGATAATTAATTTCTCGGTTAAAGCAGCAACATGAAGGCAAGGGAGCACTTCAAACACATCTCCAGTTCGGTTAATTTAGTGGTACCAGTAAGGAAAATGTGCCAAGCGCTTGTGTAAATAAGAGCGAGATTCTTGAGGGAATCAATTGACCAGAGAAAAAAAAACTTCAAGTAAGAACAATTTAACCTTCAAGGGACATTTTCACATCTGAATGGGGCCAAATGAACAGTTATTGAGACCAGAGGTGTGAAATCCTGAAGCATTTAAAATGCAATATATGGTGCAGATCATCTGAGATTGAGAGTTGTGAAATGTTTGTCGTTATTTATAGCGCCTGTTTGCTTGTGTGTTTCCTCCAGATGAAATAGAAGAGAACAGACTGACTTCATTAGCAGCAACAGTCTCCATGTACAAAACTCAACCGCATAAGCATTCACATTCACACACATATACTGCAATTAAAGGTGCATTTGTAAGGCACATGCTGTTGTATCACTGTAGATTCTAATGTACAGCTCGAGCTGAGCTTCTCCAGACAATTGACTGAAAACACAGACTGTGAAAACTCGACGGTCAGCAGGACCTGTAAAAGTTAATATATTTGAATGTTTCATAACTCGCTCCGGCCAGGACCTTCAAACGTCCTCAGCTGAAGCACTGTGGCTCAGACATGTGCAGTTCCATTCAGAGCTGTGAGCTCATGAAAGCAGCCTCTGTCTTCTTTGTTGTTTATTGTGACGTATTATCAGAATAAAGGTTTTAATTGTGTTGTTGTGGCTGTCACTGACATTTCAAGAACACCGGACAAGAACATCGTGTGATCTCAGATCATCAATGAGCTTTTTGGTCATTGCAGCAAAAAGTCGTCATGAGTGTTGTATCTCAATCATGGGCACAGATGGAGTCCGGCATGATTCTCATGCTGAGAAAAAACATTGTGTAGGTGCACAAAGAACAACAAAAAAACCCCAAAACAAAACAGAAAACAGTGTATTCAAGATTATTTTAATATTATTAATATGTATACTTTTAGGCTTTAGAAATATAACTATCAATGACAAAACTTCCACTGGAGTAATGGTCGTTTGCTTAGGCCCCCATCAAATCAATTAATTACAATATACACATTATGATACAGAGCAGATTTGAATCTGAAATAATATTAAAATAAATGCTCAATAGATAAAGGTTTTAATAGTTTTTATCATTTTCTTCACCTACTGTATTAGCCATCTGTGAGTTCTGAGCACACCCAAAAATGTAAAGCCATTTTCTTCTAATAAACTAATTTAAGTGCAAACCATTTTTTTCCTCTTTAAAAAGACTATGATTGCAGCATCCAGCTTTATAGATTCAAAGTTCAAGACTGAGGATGTTATAGCCGAGTGCCACCGGACTGTCCTCAACCCTCCGTTTGTTTCGTGTTCGTTTAGAGTAGTTATAAAAAACAAGAAAAACAAAAGAGCTAACAAAATCAGTGCAAAGTCATCAATGGGGAGAATCTAGACAGAAGTGGTGGGTGAATGCGGATGGATGCAGAGGTTTCAGATGCTCACGCACTTGGTCTTAAAAGGATAGTTTGTCCAAAAATCACAATTTTGAGTCAGTAACTCCCCAGTCGACACCTACTTAGGCAACAAGGTTAAAAAAAAGGAGGTACACATGAAAATTGATCAAACTATCCCTTTAATCTCAAGCCAAAATAGTCTGGTTTGCATCTAACAAAGCCAAGCCTTAAATCCAGAACGGACAACAGTCGGATGAGATTTCACATGAGAAAAATAAAGATCTTTTTTTTAAAAAAAAAAAAAATCTAAAATGTGTTAAACTCCAGAGAACAAAAGTACATTAGCACTAAAGTCCACACTTTTTCCTGCTCCACTCCTCCTCTACATCAAGTGAGTGATAAAACAAAGGAAAACAAAACAACAGAAAAAAAGCCATAAACAAAATGGGGAGAGGGAGGGGTATAAAAGAAAAACAAAAAGGAAAACTTGCAATGCTTGCAGGGTGAAGAGCAGCATCAGACTCTGGGTTGCAGGGTTCTTTAGCAGCAGAAATATTGTGGCTATACTACTGTTCCACTGGGAGAGCTGGCTTGGTTTTGGGATGACAATAAACCCTGGAAAAAGGAAAACAAGGAGATTTGCATTGGGAAAGTCCACAAACTGCAGCAGAAAATCAAGCAACAAATAGCTCAGTGAGACGCGGCTTCATCTGTCCACATCCTGGCCCCCTGCACGGAAACCAAGCGCCTGCAGTCAAACAAGATGCTTCGTATACAGTGTGAGACTAATGATGTGTTCGGGGTTTATTCTTCTAGATCAAGGCACTTTTACTGTAAATGATTGAACTCTATTTTAAGGCCATCTTAGCCTGGACGCAGGTCTAACCAATTAGCTCCGATAACCCGCACTGCAGGAAAAACCTCGGCTGAATGACGGGAAGAATCACTGTGTCACTTCTACTTGTAAATGTCAACACTAACAGCCCACTCATCACTATAAATAAAAGGGGAGTCATCAGTGTTACTTCGCTGGGTGACAGACAGCTTCCAGAAACATCTTCGGATTATAACTTTAACCGCCTTTTAGCATCAGTATCAGATCTTATTGATTATTCTCAGGTGACTCCTATAAAAATTAGGTACGTCTGGGGAGTACAGAGGTTTCTATAAGTAGCTTGTAATTTAATTGAAAATCACAAGAGTTAGGACGGCTGTTTACAGCCCGCACCTCAGAAGCTAGTCTGGAATTTTGATTGTTCTGACGCTCTAAAAATCAACCAAACTATTAGCTCTAAAGGGTAAACTGATGGAAAACAGTCTCCCGTCTTCATTCTGGACAACAATAAGTGGGGTCTCTGGTGGTCGTCCTGTTGTATGAGATCGTTTAGCTCACAGTCATTGGCAGAGAACAGTCAGCAGGATGGAGAGAGACAGAGCACATTTACCAACAGAACGTCCATGGAGTCGTTACAGGTTTAACATTAACATCTGATTTGACTTTACATCATTGATTCTGATCACTTTACCCACACAGAGACGCTTCAGTGCAGGTGATACATAAAACACTGCTAGTTATCTATGCGTTTAGATCACTGGTGTTAGAAAAAGAGCAAAAATTCCATAAAGATGAAGAAAAGTCCAATAACATGCAGTTCACCGTGAATAATCAGAGTATCCTGTTGACAAGGAACTGAATCCAAACTGAGAGTCTATGCTGTAACTCATCGGCTGTGCTGCTATGCATTGTGGGATGATTATGATGAACCAATGAACACACTGTTTATGGAGGCCTAAATCTGTCCTCATTTTAGAGCTCTATGAAAAAAAATCCAATTAGAACCAATTTGTTGACCAGAAATGAGAAGTTTATAGGTTATATTTGAAACTCAAGCATAAAAGCATCTTTTCCCGGAAAGCAGAAGAACAATAGCAAAGTCTAAAATGTTTCTAGCCTGCCTGACAATATTAAGGCTGCAAATGCTAATCCAACTATCCACTTGATGGTACGCGTTCAGAATGCATCTTATTCCTCGAGCGCTAAAGATGGACAGACACGGCGTTATCACTTCAAATTCCCCACATGTCCTTCATTAAAAAGAACTTACCACTTTGCCTGGCCTCGCCCATGTGCAAATAAATCCCTCCTGACAAGCAGTCACTAAACAGTCCTCTAAAAATATGAGTACAGTCAGTCTCTCGTGTGCTATTTTTTTACAGATGAGGGGCTCGAGGAGGGGCACATCCTCCATGCGGGGGCACAGCAGTGTGCCCAGAGTCTTAGCGGGGTCTGTTTTGGTTTTGGTCAGCAGGTTGAGCTTGTCGCTGCTCTTGCTGCTGATGTGACCCATGCTGTGGTTGCGTTTGTGGTCCTTCTCGTGGTGCCGCTCCTTGCGATCGTGGAGTGACAGCGTGGCAAACTTGCTCACACCCGTGGCGATGGCACTGTCCATGATACCGCTGCCGATCCCACCACCGCTCCCAGCCTTGTTGGTATTGTTTGCTGTGGTGGTGGTGCCGGCTGAATGGGGTAGGCTGTTGGAGCGCGGTAACGTAGTCGAGAGGGAGTTGACGCCAGGAGTATTGGCACCGCTGTTGTTTCCGTTAGTAGTGTTACTAGAGGTGTTAGTTATTATTGTGGCACCAGCAGGAGGGCTGGTGGCATTCATCACGTTTGTGTGTGTTCGTGTCCGTGAGAGAGGAAGATGGGGGAAAAGGATGTCCTCAGTGAGGTCCCATAGGCACAGTTGAGTGTCCTGGCCCACAGAGCCGAACCGGTACGTGACGCTGACGGGCCGGCTGTCCGTGGAGTTGCGCTTGGAAAGTCGAGACTGCGTGCTGTTGGCGCGGTCTCGCCCAAAGTGGATCATCTGATCCTGAAAGTCCTCGTCGCTGCCGCTGAACTCCATGGGGTCGCTCTCCTCCACGCTGGTGGTGTAATGGTCGAACGCCACCACGCTCACCCACGACTTGTGGCCGTGGCCGCGCGCTATGACTCTGCAGTCCAGGAACGACCACACGGTCACCAGATCGTCCTCTCCACCTGCGACAATGTACTTTCCGTCAGGGCTCCAGCACACGCACAGCAAACCGCCGAAGTAGCTCTTCATGGTGCCGTGAAGTTCGACGGCGTCGAAATTGAAAACCCGTAGGAAGCCATCTTGGCTGACACAGGCGAGGAACTTCCCATCCGGAGAGAAGGCAAACTCGTTCAGAGCACCCTCCCCCACTGTCCATTTGAGGAGAGGGTTCCGCGTGGATTTACTCTTGCACGTGTGTACTGAGTAGTTTTCTCCCTGTTTGAGCAGCTGGTAGTGCGGCGCCGTGGTGCCGCAAGTATGCTCCACGTTGTACAGGTACATATTCCCACTGGCATGAGAGACCAGGAACAGGTTCTCAGAACCTGGAACCCATTTCACACATGTTACTCTGGATTTGTCTATTAATCTCTGGCAGGAAAGAGCAGAAAAAAAGATGATTTCAGTGTTGGTTCTGGACGGACACAAAGCAACAGTTTGACACAGTGGTTTCCAGGGGGTAAATTCAGCTCTCCTGTGTCCTCCGGACTTACCTCCTCGTTAAAGAGCTTGCTCGTTTCCTTCTTGATCGGATCGATGAGCTGCACTTGCCCAGCTGAGAAACCAACCAGCAACGACACACTCTCTGCTGTGGCTGTGAGGTGGTTAAAGTCATGACACGTGGGCTGCGTTCCCTTGTAAATGCGCTTGTCTATCGGCTTGCTCAAGTCAGCGGCCTGGAAAGAAAGCAGAAACATGCACGATGTGAATGCAGTAACCACTAAATGCCATAAACTACTCATGGTGATGCTGATCAAACGGTTCGTGTTGAGCTGAAACTCACTGACAGGTGGATTCATAAGAAACATGAAGGACACCGTCTCTTCCACTGATCAGAGACGAGATCGGTCAAATTAAAGCTGAGCTTTTTTCGACAAGCAACAGTCAACAAAAGCAACAAAAAAGGCCAACAGAATTTACATGCACAGTACAACTCTGGCAACACGTTTAATGACACGTATCGAGCAACTACAAAGAAGTAAACAAAAGGAAGTGATGCCACATCTCTGTAGCCTCCAGACATGATTCTATGGTTGCTGTAAGTGTCAGAAAAACCACATTATTCAGCAGTGAACAACCACAGCACATTTACCAAAGATAAGCAGCATAACAGTACCGTCCACTAATGATTTACAGTTTACACGTCTGTACGGCAGAACGGAAAATTCTCTGAGACTGAGATGATGACTCAGTGGTTCCTGCATCACAGTTGCAGCTGTGACTCTGTTTACGTCTCGCCTCCAGAGCGCCAAAATGGCAAACAAGGTCCTAAAAGTGGTTAAAATGAGGTTCGTTCTGAAAAATGGAAATAAGACCAATTGTACCTAATTTGTAGAAACACCACTGTCAATGAGACTGAACAGCACTCACTGTAACAGGCTGTATTTAGGTTTTTGCTGTAAAGACTTGCTCCTTCACATTTTCTATCTCAGTGAAATCGCACTGCATAGATTCATCCCACAGACATTTGATCAAACACTGCTGCACATTCTCACAGCTATCAGTATATCTGATTACTTCAGACTGGAGTGACAACACACATGACTGTCACATGTTTCTGTGCACATGCATCCACGACAAGTTTATATATAAAAATAAAGCTGTGACGCATTGCTTAAATTCACCATTCAGCTGATTCCTGTAAACCTGTGAGTCAACAGGCAACTAAGAGCAAAGACCTGAACAAGACAAACACCCTGTTGGCTCTCATGCAATTCTCAGTCTTTTTTATACTCTTAATACTGAGACAGTTTAAAATTATTTGTTTGGACCACAAATGTTTACAAGAGAGAAGACACAACTTGAAGCTCTACAGCTGGTTAAAAGGTTACTGAGGTACACACAACTATATCAAACTTAAAGTCGTTGTATTGATGTGGACTTAGACACTGTGCTCGATATCATCGATTTAGGAACAACTGACATCGTCAGTTCTGATAAGTTCACTCTTCCCAGTAAGTTTGTTGTCCGTAACCTACAAATCAAAACTCCCTCGGTCAGCTGAGTTTTTCTTTTATCAGGACAGAGACTGTGGCTACTCAGAGGCAAGCTGCCTGGACAGCGGGCGGCTTAACAGCCAAAAACTCGTCCACACACTGAGCCGTTGTATTTCAGTCTCTACCTGCCGGCCCAAAAAGGGACGTCGACAGGTGTGTTGTTACGGGCGGTAACGTAAAGCTGTCACTGTGGACGGAAGCAGTTTTGCCCATAAACTACACTCGCCGCAGGAGCAATTTCGAAACTGACAGCTTCGACCACGGATAGATAACATCTGTATCCCAATGACACGCACAGAACTGAATAAATCACACCATAAAATACAACTTCAACACAGAAATGGGAGTTTAGCCCCCTGGCCTCGGGAGTAGCCGTTGGCTCGCTCACGTTAGCCAGTCGTGTTAGCTTTAACGTAGCTTCGAGCTAACTAGCTTAGCTCGAAGCTAATTTCAAAGTCAAGCACCTGTCAGGAGTTATTTAACACCGCAAAGGCGAGCCCGAAGTTCAGCGGCAGCCGCCGCAGCGGTGCCGCGGAGCTGTTCGCGCACATCGCGGGCGTCCGTTGACATTAGCCGCGTTAGCTCGCTACCTTTCTAACGCCTTTGTAGATGTAGAAGTAGAGCTCACGGCCCACATTGAAACAGATCCTGTCGCCGTTGCCGGACTGGTCGTTGACGTTCACGAAGGAGACCTTGACGGGGTTGGAGCCCTGCGAGTTGAAAGGCACCCTGTTGGGACGGCTGTATTCGGAGTGAGTGAGGAGTTTGTAGACGCCTTCCCGAGTGGTGAACTGAGTTTTAATTTCGTTCATCTCCTTCCCTCCTCCCTCCGCCGCCATCTTTGAAATTAACATTCATCCCTTTCCCCCAGGCCGGATCTTACGCACGGATGGAAGC
>JAUESF010000048.1:8636058-8656105 GCA_032274765.1 Malacoctenus tetranemus
TTTTTTTTTTTAAATGGATGAAACTAAATATGAAAAATAGTCTGTCGCACACGCAAAAGACTCAGAATAACAGTGCAATGCAAAGCTGTCACATCTATTGAACGCTTTATTGTGAAAAGTCTCCTGTCAGAAGCCTAGTTGAATCAGAGATGCGGCCTCTCTGGATTTGAACCCGGGTCATTAATCACCTGACCTCATAAAATGCCATCATGTTTGCACCTGCGACTTGGCGCGTTGGTTGAAACGCATTGCTTCGGCCTGTCCATGTTTTTAAAAGCACACTTTGGTGCGTAACCCATCTCATGTCATGGCGCACAGGAGGAGGCGGCAGCGTCCGTTTGCAGGTGTGTAGTGGCAGGAATTTGCACTTAAAAGCACGTGTTGTGGACCATTCATGCAGTGTTTTGCATTCGTGCTAAACTTGCTGTCATGCACCGACTTTCATCACTATTTTTTGTCCTGTCGCTCAGCGCTCAATTTTCTTTGATGTCACGAATGTTTTCAAACACACTGTTATATTATGATTCAGGTCACGGAGACAGACTGACTTTCAACAACGTGGACCAGCTAACCTTCAAGTATATGGTAAACATTTCTGGGGAGTTTTCGCAGACCTCTTTAAGTCGCTCCTGTGATTTTTTTCCCTCCCTCAGATTTGTGTTTCCCCTGGACTGCAGTTTGTTTTGTTTTGTCTCAGGAGATGTGCAAAGTGGGCTCCAGCACAGACTCAGACTCAGAAATCAGCCCGAGGTGGTCAGACACCAGCACTATGGTACAGCTTTAGTTCACATATATTCTCGACATCACATTAGCTGAATGGGAACTTGTTTCGAGGTCTGATGTATATACAGTTGTTGAGCTCTGTTTTCGCGCACAGGGATATGTGAGCAGTGCTCCAGAGAGTGGGAAGCCACGGAGGGCTTCATCATTACCACACAAGCCTCCAGCAAGACAAGGAGGCTATTCTTTGGTATACATTGTATTTTTGTATTTCTCATTCATTTCTGTTGCACAAAAAACATCTGTGCATCCATGATCAGTGTGGGTCTGCTTGTGATTGCAGTTTCTAGACCCGTATGATGGGAGCTCCGAGGATTCAGACGAACTGGGCATCAATGTCTCCAGCAGGCAAATGAGACAGCAGGGAAAGGCTGCTGGAGGGAGCTGTTGGCTCTCGGGCCACAGCCAGCAGTTTGTTTATCCTCACCCTGCTTCTGTTCCCCACGGAGGCGTGATAGAACATAACACGAAGGACGTGGTGGCCGAGCAGCAGCATCCTCTGGACGTCCAGATGAAATGTGAGAGCGACTCCGAGCAGTTGGTCCAGAAACCTGATGTTCAGCCCTCATCGCACAACAACGCCAAGTCTCCTGGAAAACTGACCACCCATTTGAAAGCTCACACCCAAATCATGGACATGGAGCTGCAACTCGACGCTGCAGGCATGCACGGTTTAATGCCGTCTGTATCTCACTCACCCAGATCTCAAACCCCGGGGACAGAAAGTTCATTTCAGATGCGGTATAGTTCCTCTGAGAGCTCCTGTGACCTCAGGGCGCTTTACAAGAGAAAACTAGGTCTCACTGGAGGTGATGTGCTGGAGCAGCAGAAGAGGCGGTGTGTCTTCTCCATGAAGGAGGAACAAGTGGATCAAGATTCTGCATACAAACCATCATGAAGCCAAAGTTGTTGCATTTGTTTGTTTTTGCCAAGATAAATGAGTTTGAGCAGTTTCTGATTTTATAATTTTGTACACAAATTAAATCAAACCGATAAATGTGGATTTTATGGAGCACTTCAAGCATTTAGTTTCTTTCAGGAAATGCATAAACTGAACATATGATTCAATAGAAACTTATTTGTATGGTATGTGCCCTTTTCTTTCCACCTGATGGTTCATGGTTAGAGGGAGCTGGGCTCCATCCAAGCCTCAGTGAAGGTGATCCAATGCTGGTAACCAGTGCATGTCCAAGCCAGAATTAATTGGGTAAAAAATATCATTCTGGTTAAAAAATTTGTAGAACAGAAAAGAAACACAGTGGTTTTGTTTTTTTTTTAGCACATTAAGCTTTATTCGTTCTAAAAACATACTGGTTCCTTCACAAAAACACTTCCATTTCAACTTTCTTCTCCCCCTCATTTCCTTAATGTTCGCCATCCAACAACATTCGCTTGACCTTCAGAGACACTTCCCAAAACACTAATAATGAACAGATGCTACGACTCCACAAGATTTCTAGCTGGGGTTTTACACCGGAATGCTTCAAGCTAAAACTACTTTATTCTACTAATCATGTGATTGTAAGCGGTTAAATGTGTTTGAATATAAGCTGAGACTTGTTAGCCTGCAGGAATGACTTGGTTGTTTTTACTCCGTGCACAGAACTGCAACTCCACGCTCGTAGAAGCTGTGTGGGTCTTCTTTAGTGGCGATGTCGAAGTCCACAGTGAAGATGAGATCAGACCTGGTGAAGTTCAGGTACACGGGCAGAGTCACCTGGAGAGGGAGAGAGGAGGGTGTAAACGAAGGCAGCTGAAGCAAAGTCACGCCACATTTGTGTGTTCAGGAGCTGCTCGCACCACGTGTCTCTTCTCAGCGTTGCTTTGCTTGATCCAGCGCAGCTGAGTGAGCGGCAGCTCGGTGGAGATGGAGGTGGACAGAGACAGCTTGTTGTTGGCACACGTCGCTCCCTGTAGCTTCAAACCTGTTGGGAAAAAGTCAAAAGGTTTTTAAAAAAGATCTGCTGAAAAAATCTATTTCTTTAACTACAGCAGCCGACTTGTCTGACCTTTGATGCCAAAGCTGCAGGCATCCAGCGCAGCGCCCTGCGCGGTGGTGACGTTGACCTCCAGGCACAGCTCCTCCAGGGACCAGCTGTTGGCCTGTGCCACATACTGGCGGGTGGCGGTGATGTAAGCCTCAGGCACAAACAGGCTGCCCAGGCACACATGAATGTTCTGACATGGATGGAAGAGTAAAAGAGAAAAGAAACCAATGTGAGTGGATCCAATCTGAGCTTTAAAGAGGTCTGTTCAGAAAAATGAACTTGTAAAACATTTATAGCCAGAAAGATGCTGTTTCTTGTCAGAAACAAAGAAGCTACCTTCAGTTCTTTGGCTCCACCACTGGCGGCTCCCTGCGAGATCTGCTGCAGCTGCTTGATTCGCTCGCTGAAGTCGGCGACCCACTGGATCACTGTCATGGCGGCTGGAACGGTGTAACGACACCAGCTGCGAGGCAGGATTCCTGCAGACAAACAACAGCAAAAGTATCAAGTTCTCTGCTGGAGTTTCTGATTGATTCAAAAACACAGAAAATGCGAGTATAATAACCTTTCACAAGGTCACTGATGAGTGTGCGCAGGTAGTTGGTCTGCTTCTTCTTGCCCTCACACACCGACACCACATCGGACAGGTCCTGACGAACCTCCTGAAGCATCTTGCCGCCCATTTTCACCTCACGCTCAAAGAAGCGGAACAGTGGGTCCTGTTTGAGGAAAGGAGGGGGGGTCATGAACCAAATGCAAACTATGGATGGTTTTGGAGTAGTATAAAAAAAGTCAAGAAATATTAATTAAGAGATTCAAACCTGTGCTTTAACGTTTCTATTTACCCCAAAGGTTGGCACAAGATCGGTTGAGATTAGAGTAATAAATCAAATTACAAAGGTGTGGCCCAGAGGTTACTTCCCAGCTGCCTTCGTTCATATTTCCTGCCATTACCTTGATATTCTCCACTGTGCGTTTGAGTGGATTGACTGTTTCTGGCATGAGCTTCAGCCAGTTGCAGGCGGTGGTGTGCAGGGTCCTCATCCAGGCCGGCTGAGCATCGGACGTGGATGACGTGCGCTCCTTCTTCTCCGTCTCGTAGGCAAGGTCATCCTCATCCTCCAACATCTGCATTTTCAGCATCTTACCCATCATGTCAGTGCCTGTGCAGCCCAGCGATGGGAGCAAGTGAGCAGGGAGGGAGGTGGAAGAGAGGTGGAAGACAAGGCCATGATGGGAGGTGGGAGGGAGAAGAAATTAATCGTGGAATAAAGAAACAAACAGCTTGCCTCACGGAGGAGTTAATAAATGGTTATCAAAAAAACAAAAGGAGTTATGCCGAGTAAACAAATCAGGACGACATAGGTGAGACAAACACAAACAAGGCTTCAGGCAGAATTTCCTTCAACTGTAAAATTCAGAGTTGCCGAGTGAATAAAAAAAAGTCACAGTCTTGAATAAGCAGATCTGGAAAAAACAACACAACCAATGTAGGAAGGAAAGGATGAGGAAATAAAGCGGGGGGTGAGAGTGGGGACGAGGATGTGTGGAAGGGAGGTATTGCTCGGACTTTGGGGAGTTTGGATGGGAAGGGAAGTGAACATCCATCTGACAAAGGGGGCGAGGGGGAGCTAAAGGACGAGCTGAGGGAGGTGAAGGAGGGGAGGCGGACTCCAAACATAATCTGAGGGTGGGATGGGAACGGATCTCAGCGAAGCGACATGATGGCTGTGAAATACAGCTGCTGGAGGGTGAGGATACACACACCCATCCTTCAGGCAGGGAACCTTCGAGTACGACGGTTTGGACTACAGCTCGGCTACGTTACACGAAGCTGCAACTGGAAACTACTGGTGACGCAATAAAAAAACCTAGCTGGTTGTGAGTTACAGAGAACCAATGAGAAGATGAGAGATTAGTAGAGAGAACAACAATTCCAAGGTCCTTCACCACAACGCGGTCTGCTGCCAAAAAATTAGACAAACTGGACCTCTGGACAAAGTTAACTTGACAGAGTTGGAGGTAAAAACACTGGAAGAGATCAAGCTTGTGAGTGATCGATTACGTGAAGATATAAACTCTGAATCAATGGATTGTAAATGGAGCAAGAGCGCAGAACACAGCTGAGTTCAGATAATGTAGATGGCGGCTGCAGCATACCCTGAGTGGTGAGCAAAACCTTCTCAGCATTGCTGGGCAACCCAAGCCAGGACGGTGTCTGAGTGTCAGGAAGCATCTCCACCCAGTGCATGAACTCCTCTCGTCTGTAAACAACACACAATGTAAAAAGTGCTTGTTTTGTTAAGAGAAATGTCATCAACAAGGTGTCCTACTAAACGTGACCTGATACTGACCGAATGCCATCAGGCATCTTGATGTCCTTGTGCCCATCAACTTTAAGAGCCAGTTTGAACTCGCTGTCGAAGCTTCCCTTGGTGAAGATGCGATCCAGGAAGGTGATGAGCAGTCGCTGGTCAAACTCATTGTCAATGCGGCCTCCATAAATGGACTGGGCCATGAGGGTTTTCAGAGCAGCCCAGGGGATCTTGTCTGGTGCGATGTTCTGGCGGCCCTGTACAAATATCCAAAGGTGATTATGTCACATTAAGATCGTTACCTGCAAGATTAACAAGACGCTGTATTGCTCGAGATGAACACTGTATAAATAGGTCTGTGTTGCTGCATGTGTCACATCCAGTCCTGTATTCTGCTGTCTCTAACCTTAGCAGTGTCGTCCAGCCACGTGTCCACCGTGTCACAAGCGGAACGAAGATCCGACTCTCCGAACTCGTACTTCTTGGACCAGCCGAGTGGTGCGTAACGCAGACGCTCCTGGATGACGGCGTGGAACCAAGCCAGCAGGAAGTAGAGACGTGCACGTTCGTTGGGAGCCTGTACAGAACCACGAGGAGAAAGTTAGATACCAAGAGTGGAAAGAGCAGCTGAGGTAAGGTCTGAAGCTTCTGTGAATTCAGCGAGGTCACCTTGCACATGCGAGCCACGGGGATGCTGCTGAAGGTCCGGAGCATGTTGGCCTTAACACCAGGAGGAGGCTCGAACACAAAGATACGACCAGCACGGAGAAGATTCACAGGAACCTGGAGGGGACAAATAGAAGTGAAGGAAGTGAGCAAAATAAAAGCTGCAGAAGAACTGCTGAATATTCCCGGGAGAGACGCGGTGTTACTTTGGGGTTGATTTCCATGGTGAGGAACAGCCTGAAGCTGGAATGAGGCTGCATCGAGTGAAGCTTCTTCTCCAGCTGCATCAACCATCCGGGAGCCAGATGGACGTTCTCCAACATCACCCACCTGCAGCAAAGAACAACCAGAAACATTCAATGTATCCGCACAAGAAAAACAGAATGGAGGTTTAATTAAACAAGTAGAAGCAGCAGCAGCAGCAGCAGCACCGACCTGCCAGACTTGACTGCAGTGTTAATGTCTCTGTCAGCCTTGTTGAAACCTTCAGCCGAACCTGTGGAGAGTGTCAGAATGCAAACATTTACAATCTCTGTGTTGACCATTTGATTCATGTGATGAACACAAATGACTCTAAAATCTGTTTTTTCTTACCAATGGAGATGGAGGTGATTTGTTTGTTCTCCTCAGCAGCCAGATCTCTGACCAGACCACTGGCATCGTAACCAGGGACAGAACACATCAGCACCGGAGTGCTGGGCTTCACCTGCACACACAGAAACAAAGACATCAGGAAAACATCCAGAAAAAATGAGCTCTGGACTTGAAATGACCTCTGTAATGAAATCGCACCTCATTGTCCACAATGTTAGCCAGGTCAAAAGGCTGCTCGATGATGTTCATGAAGGTCTCTCCCAGCACCTTTGAGACGAAGATGTGCGACATGGCCAGCAGACGGTCGGGACGGAAAGCGTGAATCAGCAGCAGCTGATGGACTGCCTGACCAATGGTGGCTGGACAGAAAAATGGTAAATGTAAGGAGTAGGTCAGAAATACTGGGGATGTTTGTACTCAGTATCGTTTGCTTGGCTGAGAAACATTTAATGAGAAGTTTGCAAAATCCATCAACTCACTTGACTGCTTCTCCTCAGACCACAGGTAAGGAACAGCCAGCTCTGGTGTGTTGCTCTCAATCCACATGAAGAATTGCTGAAGAACCAAAACAAGTCAATAAATGTTTTCTTATTGGCAAACTTTATGCGTTGAAACAAAGGGACAGAATCTGACAGCACTCACCTCATCAGCCTCAACTTTCTCCACGATGTTGCCGAACGCAGGCAGGCGGCTGAGCCGGACCATGGCCTCACACTGCTCGGTGGTCAGACCCTTCACTTTGGGCAGCGTCGTTCCTGTCAGGACGACCTCTTTTGCACGCAGGAAGTGCTGGAACTCTGAGTCATACGACGGCTCGCTGGGAAAACAAACATGAATGAGGACTGGAATTCAGAGCGCCTGTGTTCTGCTTTATATGACTGATTATGTTCAGGTGACATCTTACCTGGTCATGCCCTTTAAGCTGATCTTAGCCAGCAGCATAGAGAAGGTAATGTGGTCCTGGTGCAGCATGCCTCTGGCCACTCTGTTGAAAGCCACCTGATTGCACACAAAAATGTGTCAGCCTCATTTCATAATCCCACAAAGATCGAGCTTTTTTGACACATCGGACTTCAAACCTGGAAGAGATCTTTGGTGATGACAGCAAGTCTCTGCGAGTGATCGCTGATGCCCTTGAGATTAGAGTTCTCATACAGCACAGTGTGGTACGTGTCCAAGAAGAAGTGAAGGGAGTACTGATAGAGGAAGTGCATCTGGAAGGGAAGAACAACTAAAGATTAGGCTGACGTGCAATCAAACACATATTCTTTGTATAGATCAGAATTCTTCGTTTCATGTTAAAGTTGCAAGAAAAAAAATGAGTGCAAAGCGCGAGAACTACAGACCTGATTGAGAGACTCCATGGTGAAGTAGATGCTGCTGCAGGCGGAGGACAGAGACAGGTACTGCTGCGACACCGCCTCTACCTCAGCCATGACGATGTCCGTTTCCTCCACCTTCCTGGTCACCTCAGCTGCCTCCTTCTTCAAATTCTCCAGCGTGGTGATGATGGTGTCGTCATCGAGGATGCGACCCTTGACCTCGTTTAAGGCCTGCAGGAGGGATTTCTCCAGCTGACGCAGACGCAGCTGGAACTCACCTAGAAGGGTCACAAAGGGCGTCGTGTTGCCTCATTATTTCACCCACCAGCTGTGCCTTTCACTCCTTTTCCAAGTGTACTTGTAACTTTCTGACATACCCTGCAGTTTGAGGAGGTCGGAGCGTTTCTCATCCACATCAGGCCTCTCAGCCTTCAGCACCTCGTTGAGACACTGACTCTGGAGACTGCTGCGTGTCACAGTGAAGTTGACAAACGTGACACGGGAGCACAAGTCTGGCGGGAACTCAACCTGCGAGTAGAAAAGAAAGCAAACGATACACATGAACTTGGGACTTGTTGCTTCACTTTTTCAGTTAGTAAAATACAAATGAGCTAATATAGCTATAGAATAGTGTGTACTGAATAAAGAGTTTCTTTACAGTTGGGTCTCGGGTGGAGAGGAAGATGACGAAGGAAGGTGACAGATCGATGTCCTGGTCTCCGAGGGTGATGAGGACACGGCCTCCGGTCCTGCGAACCTCTCTGTTCAGCACTGGGTTCAAGATGGGGTCGTAGCTTTCCACATCCTGAATGAGAAAAACAAAGCAAATGTATGATTCATCAGATCTGGGATGAGTCTGTGGCCACTGATCAGATAAAGAAGAACAAGTCTCACCTGCACCAGCAGTGGGTTTCCAAAACGCAGCGCGCTCTCCAGGTTCTTCCTGAAGGCGTCGTCCAGGAAGCTGGTTCTGGTGATCTTGCGGTCTTTGTACTCGTTCATGATGAACTCTGTGGCTTGGCCTGATGGGTCAATGATCAGAGGGTACCTGAAGGCAAAGACAAGAAGCAACATGGTCAATTCGAAGAAAACCTAGAGTGAAAATAAAAGGACCTGGATATTTGATTGCTCATGCTGACCTGTTGAACCGCTTCAGCATGATGGCGTTTTCAGTGCAGAGGTCGTCAGCAGGGAGCGAGTTGGCTTGCCAGCGGAGCCTCTCATCAGCGTTGGACAGGTACTCAGTTCTGGCAATATCTGTACGGAACTGTGAGGAGAGCAAATCAGAAGGTTGTTACAGTCGAAGAGCAAATGAGGCAACATCTGGCAAGATGTGTTTGGAAGATGGTTCCTACCTGGATGTTGGCCTGCTGCAGGTGATGGGACCAGGTGGTGAACAGGTTCTGTCTCATCTGTTGTTCAAAGTAGCCGGCGTACGTGATGAACGCTGCAGAAAGCAAACAGTCTCCTGCGATGGTGGACATCTGGTTCTTGAATGTCTCGCTGGTCTTCTCCCAGCGCTCCCGCTCAGCTGACAGACTCTTGAGCAGGGCTGTGCTGCGATTCACCTGAGATCAGAGGGAAAAAGGACTTATTGGGGCCTTTACACCTTCACCTTGAGGAAGCAGACATGAATAAACGGGTTTGACGGGAACTTACCTTCGCCTCGACTGCGGCCAGATCGGCCTTGATGGCCTGGGCCTCTGAGATGAGGACGGCGTACTCCTCCTTGTAGCGGGCAATGCTGGCCTCCAGGTCTCTGATCATCTGCTCCACCTCCTCTGCCTTCGTCTTGTTGTCCTTTGCATCATCCTCAAGCTTCTGCAGTTCATTACGCAGAGGCTCCACGCGTTTCAGCATGTCAGCATAATTAAGCTAGAGGAGAGATCAGACATGCAGGTTAAAAGAGCATTTCCTCTTCCTGATTTGTAGACAGACGGAAAAAAAAAGCATCAGCCGCTGTACCTGAGCGATGGCCCACTTCACCATAGGTCCACAGGCAAGAGAGGCCCTGTTAACCTGGTCATAGTTGTAGCTTGGGTTGGACATGTAGTTCTTCTTCATCTTATCACGGATAGAGTCACTAAAGTAGAAAAGTAAAACAAGAGGTTAAAATATGGGATCCCCTTCTAGTGTGGATTACTTTAGTCTGCTGTTATGATCACAAATCACTGAAAATTTAAGGGGATTTTGCAGGACATTTGTGGGACTTCATCAGGACTTGGAAAGAGGACATTTCAAACAACACGACAGGCTTGTTCCATCAGCTTATGCTGCGATTCCACATGAACTGATTCCTCTTTGTTATATCGAGCTAAAAAAAAAATCAAGTATTGATCAGCGGAGTCACTCGGGTTGATTGAACTGACTGATTTGTGCTTCGATTCGATGAAGACGAGCACGTCGACGCTGGTACCTCATTTCCTCAGAGGAAAAGTTGACTATGCTGCTGATGAAATTATCCCTGATAATAACTTGTCTGATTTTTTTCCAGTCATTGGTCTCTTCGCCCAGCAGAAGGCAGATAGACTCCAGGGCCAGTTTGACTGCGGCTGGGGGATTGGTCATAGCCCGCACTTCTACTAGATGCTGCCGCTTAATAGAGCTCACGGCTAGCCAAGCGAAATGAGGAGTGTGTTGGAGAGAATGGGAACAGGGCAGAGAAGGGGGAGAGAGAGAAAAAAGAGAGAGCTCTTTAATCAATACGTTCAAAACAAACTCTTCTTTCACCTGATCTCTTCAGCAGAGAAGTTAACAATGGTGGGAATGAAGTTCTCCCTCATGATGATGGATCGAATCTGCTTCCAGTCAGTTGTGCTCTCGCCCAAGAGCAGGCAGATGGACTCCAGGGCCAGTTTGACGGCTGCGGGTGGATTGGCCATAGAACGCACCTCCACCAGGTGCTGCTTCTTAATGGACTTAACAGCTATTAACATCAGGTGAAGAGAGATGAACATTATGACAAGGAAAGGGGCAATGATGAAAGATGGGGATGAATAAACCTGTCATTTCAAACCCAGTGAAAAAACACGAGTTATTGGGAACAAATATTCAGCATTTATAAGTATAGAAAAAACAAATGGACGAGATCCACTGTACCATTCTGAGCTTCAATGACAGCCGGCTCCACCTGATCCAGGTCTTGTTTGACTCTCAGTTGTTTGTCCTTGATCACTTCTTGCTGCTTGTACACAGCCTCCTGGATCTCCTGGCTCATCACCTGAAGTCACATTCAGAAAAGCATGTCAAAAACACAACCGGGCCAGTGTGATGCCAGTGTAAAGCTCTTCTTGTTTGATCTTTGACTCCTGATTTTCTGTGTACCTTCTTCTTCTCAGCCTCCTGCTGATCTTTGACCATCTTCTTCAGCTTGTCGTTGGCAGCAGCGTTCTTTGCCTCCAGCTCCTGACTCTTGATTCTCAGGTCTCGACGAAGTTCCTCCACCTGAATAAATACAGGGCATGATTACATTCAGAGTCACTCAGGAGAACTGATAAAACTGACACATTGAGTGTCTACTCTTGACTACATTTGAATCATCCTGCTTTTTTGAACATTGAATAAAACACATTGGAAAATGTAAAAAACAGAAAGCTTCAGTGACCTGATCGACAGTCTCCTTGATCTTTCGGAGACCAACATTGAGGTGCATCTGCTGCTCCTCCAGCTCACTGCGCTTCTCATTGAACAGGTTGGCATACTGGTTGATGAAGTCCAGGTAATGGCGAGGAGTAATGGCCATGGTGTGGCCGCCACGTTTGGCCAGACGGTTGTTTGCCTGCATGACAAATTAGCACAATTTCACTAAAAGGCGTTTGCAAGCAATAAACATCATTGGACACAAATCATTCAAGGGACAGAAGAACATCTATTCTCCAACTGCACCAACAAAAAGCCTCAGAATTCCTACCTGATGCAGAGTTTGATGTACAAACACACAGCCGTTGACGATGGCCTCACGGTGGGATGGTGGCTGAGGCAGCTTGTCGTAGACGATGGGCATGTAGTCCGGCACCTTGTAGTTGGGCTTCTCCAGATCCATCTTGCTGGTGAACTCTTTACCGACTTGATAAAGAGCCTCAGTTGACCAATCTCCAAACCAGTTCAACACACACCTGATGGAGAAGAGAGGTTAGAGAAAACAGGCCCTCTCTTCTTTCAGAGCAAGCAACTTTCTTCTTTTCGATGTGACACATCGACTCAGCGAGTTTCCTGACCTGTTGAAGAGGGCAGGAGAGGTCGCAGCCCTGTCCTTCAGACCCTCAGATGAAGGGTTCATGGTGAACACCACGTGCAGGTTTCTGATGACCTGGCTGGTGAACCACTTGTACAGCTCCTCGTGAGTGTCAAGCATCAGGCCTTCCTTCTGGGCTCCCTCCTTACACTGAGTCATCAAGGTGGCATATTCATCTCCCTCAAACAGGCCAGGGACCTAAAGGACGCAGGAAAATCAACCAAGTTGAAGGCAGTGTTGTCAGTTTCCTTCTACTAATGAGAACAGATCCCAAGAAATGTGGTGCCATGTAAAAAGACAGGAAGTTTCGAGTTACCTCTCCGTTGGCCAGCAGTGTGTTCATTCTCTCAAGGAAACCAGAATCCAGAACGTTTGACTCGTCCATGATGAACGCAATCTTTTCGTTCTTGCAACCGGAGCGACGCAGCACTGTACGAAGGTCTTCATCAAAGTCCTCCCCGGTGTATTTACGGTGAACCTGGGCACAAAATAACATGCCAATCAATATCCTGACAGGACTTTTTTAAACGTGAATTTAATTGATCCAACAGTTATTTCACATACCTTGATCTGGTAGACGCTCAGTCCATTCATCCAGGCGACAAAGCGTGACAGTGTGGTCTTTCCTGCTCCGCTCACTCCAATCAGCAGGAGATGGCCCTGAGGCTGCCGGAAGATTCTACAGAGAGACACAAACTTATGAAATTCTCTCAGACGAAAGAAAAGTGAAATTGTTTTGGAGAACCAACAAACTGCACTTCAGCTTGGAGGATGCTACTCACCTGTCGATTCGGAGGACATGGTCCAGCACTTCGTTGAAGAGTACCAGAGGCACGTCCAGCTCCTCCTCATAGAAGACTTTCAGACGGGCCTTGACATAGTCTCTCAGTTCCTCTTGTTCCACTGGGATGTAGTCCTGCACCAGCAAAGCCGTTAAACTCAGTGCAAATGGAAAAAACAACAAAAAAACAAAGGAAAACTTCTTCAACCAAAGACGACATTCTGTATCCGTTATTTACCTTGGAGAGCCAGTTGCTGTAGAGGATTGGCCTGTTGAGCGCTTTGTCTTTATCGATGTTGGGGAAGTGTTTGAGAGCAACTGTGTCAATGTTTTCATCCGTCCACCTTCTCTCGTCATCACCCACCAGCCTGAAAAAGACCACCACAAACCAAAATGCTGATTTGTCTCCCAACAAAAACAATTACAAAATCTGGTTGGTCATTGACAAAGTTCAGCCTCACAGAGAGCGACACCCACCTATCCTGGAAGAGACGGAGCGCCTCATGGGCCCAGATGCGAATGAGTCCTTCCACCGGCAGAGTCTCAAGAGGCCGCAAGGCCTCAAAAATGCCTCTCACCCAGCGGGTCATCTCTCTGGGAGAGTAGATGTAGTGAGGCTGGATGTCTTGAGTAAACCGCTCCTGGAATTAGAAGGAAAAAAAAGGTTTCAAAAAGTTTTGCAAGCAAAGAAATACCACTGTGCATGAAACTAAAGTAAACATTTTAATTTTGTTTTAGACTTCGTTATTTCTTGTACCTGAGACATGGTGTAGAACTCCACCATAGCAGCAGTGAGCGGTTCAGCATAGGTTCGTAGAGATGGGATGAGACGCAACATGGCTCGGTTGAAGGTTCCATAGATCTGAGTGAGAGAAGCTGGTCCTGGATAGTCCACATACACCACAGGAACATGGCGCAGGAACCTAAAAAGAGCACGGTGAACGTGAGCGTGACCGTTCTGTTGGAGTTGACATATTTTACGTTTTGTGTTTGATCCTGTGCAATTTTGTTCTGGTTACTCAGCTGTACCTGTGTGTGAGAGGCTTTCTGCCTGGGTCAGTAGGAGGATTACAGGCTCCAACAAACTGGATCCTCTCCAGTTTGACCCACGTTTGGTCTGAGGTGCGGTAGAAACCTCCATGCTCCACCATCTACAAAGATTCATGTAATGAGGTTTCCTAACGAGTCAAACACATGTGGACATACCCGTGTTTGTGGTTGTAAAACAATACCTGTCTGAGGAAGGAGATGACCCTCTGTGTGCCGTATTTGTCCATGTCGGGCAGATTGATCTCATCACAGAACAACACCAGCCACTTGCCCAGCTGGACGGGGGCGAGGACCACTCCGTTGGGGGTGCGGCGGTACTCACAGTAGTGGTCAAAGGTTTTAAGCAACAGTTCAGGAGTGGTGGCGCTGGAGAAGTTCAGACCAACAACCTGGTGAAGAGCAACAGAAAAAAGGAAATTACACACTGTGTAATAGGATAAAAACCTTGACAAAAAAGACAGTTAAAGAAAGGCAAAACTAACGAAGACGCAGCAATTTAGCCATTCTCTCACCTCCATGTCAGGCAGAGCTCTGAGAGCACTGAACAAGGTCATGGTCTTTCCAGAACCAGGAGGTCCACACAGCACCAGTGGTTTGTGCTCTGCCAGCCATGTGTAAAGCAAAGCCTCATGGCGAACGGTGTCCAGGGTGGGAACCACAACATCCGGGGACGCCACTTTGTGGGTCTCTACCTCAATCTGAGGCACCTTGCCCTGCCAGGACTGCCACTCGCCAGAGATGCACACCTGAACAAGAAAAGACAATGATGTTGCAGGATCTTTAGTTTTCTTTCAGTGATTGTAAGCGTTTTTGAACCTATAGACGTTTAATGAAGGAGGCAGTACCTCATAGTCAATGATGGGAACATTGGGAGCAGAGGGGAGGGGCACAGTGGTGATGCGACGGATGTATTCTCCGAGCTCTGCTCTCATCTTCAGCCGTCCATCACCAGAGAAGGACCAGAGGACGGCGTAGATCAAATACCTCTGTAGGCACAAGCATTGAAGTGACCATCAATGTCAGTAAATGTTTTTGCAGTTCTCAATTTCATGTAGCAATACGAGGCGTATTTCTTTGAATAGATGTAAGACATTACCTGCATGTATCTCTCCAGCTGGTCGATGGGCATTGGGAAGTCTGGGTGGTTGTTGTTGTAGAGGGCCACATTGCGGCAGGCCTGGTGCAGCATTGAGAACAGAGAACCCAAACAGCGCAGGCGGGTGAAGTCCATGATATGCTCCATCTTGGACGCATGCTCCAAAGCCTTGATGACGAGGCCGGTGGAGGTGAAGTACGGCTGCAGGATCGCAGCGGAATCCCTCTGAATCTAGATAAAGCACATGTCCAAAAAGAAATGAGTGAAGGACGAAGACATAGACAGACGTTCGATACTTTTGTCTCTCTTAAATACCTGAAGCATTGGAGAAGCAGTCTCCTCTTCATCCTCAGTTCCCTTTCTGTTGCGCTGAGCTTCATCCTCTCCTTCATCCAGTGGGATGCTACGGATGCGAGCCAGGAAGTTGTTGAAGATCATGTCGGTGCTGAGGACGTCCTCACTGAACCACACCATACCACAGCGGGAGACAGTGGCAAGGGTGGCATACTTCAGGTCCTGCACTTCAAACATCACACGCACCTGGACGGATGGAGAACAGGGCGAGGGTAAAACACATGCTTTTAACATTTTACACTGTATCACAATAAAAGTGGCGATCTGTCTTGGTTGTGTTCCTGCTTTTACATTTGGTGGCAGACTGAGACGTTCGCCATTGGGCAAAGTGAGCAGCTTGTTGTCGTCCAGGACAGAGTTGAGATTTTCAACCCATTCTGGGTCGACATCACCATCGAAGATGATCCACTGACGCTTCTGCAGCTCCCCACGGACATTGTCAATGATCCTACAATGTGAACATACAAATTAATTGAGTCACTTTTAAAGAGCACAACTCCATCAGATAACTGCAAAGAGAGGAGAGAACTCACTTCCTGAGGATGTGTGTGAACAGCCCATCAGTCCATTCTCGAGTGTTGGGGTCCAGGGTTCCGTACAGGTGGTCCTTGCTGATGGCTTTGGGGTCAATGATGTGGGCCACACCTTCAACACCCTCAAGCCTCTCCAGAGCTTTGAGCAGAACCCTCCATGCCATGGTCTTCCCACTGCCCGAGGGTCCCACCATCATCAGACCGTGGTTGATCTGTGTGATCTGGTACAACTGGAGCACCTGGAAGAGTTTCAAAGAAACAGATGACAGACTCCCAAACACTATTCTCAACAAACGATTGATCGCACTACCGACTACAGTTTGCGTCGTACCTTCTCCACCCACATGCTGCCCACATCGTCACCGTCTCCGTAGGTGAGGTACATCTCCAAGCAGACCTTCCTGAGCTCCTCCCTCAGAGCGGTCATCTCTCCACGGTGGTACTGAACTCCAGGGAACACATCTGACAGCAGGCTGAAGAGCAGAGGGATGTCCTCTGCCACAAGCTTGGGGACCATCGTCTCACACACACTCTGGATCAAGATCTAAAGTAAAAAAAGACACAGACTGAGTCAAACGTCCATCTACAAAATTTGGAACATAATTTAGTTCTAAATGTAAAGAAGCAAATCCATGACAGTCGTATCTTTTTACCTCCTGTTCTGGGAGGTTCTCAGCGATGTCATTCTCATCAACAACCTCTCCTCGCTCAAGCTTCTCTCTTTTGATCCTCTGGATACGTTCACGCTTGACATTGCCGGCACTGATCAGCACGCTCTTGAGCGCTCGGAGACCAAAGTCATAATGACTCTGAGATGACAGCTGCTCATCGCACAGCCTGAAAATGGAGCAGGAGATAAAATGAGTAGGAGAAAGCTCTAAAAATGTTTCAACATTTGTTAGAAATAAACATTACACACTTGAAGAAGGGAACGATCTTCTTGGCAAGAATCTCGGCTGTTCGGAAACCTTGGGAGTAAAGCATGACTTGGGCAATGAGCTGGCGGTCGGGCTTCGTCATGGCCAAGCTGCGGAACAGCTTCTTCAGATTGTCGGGCAGGTTGGAACGGCCAGCGTAGCCGGGGTTCATGGTGATGAAGATGGCCATGTCTGGGCTCACCTTCACCTGCTTGTTCAGTAGCTCTGTGGTAACAGGCACGCCTGGAAGGGAAACAGCTGATCAGTTAACCTTTGATCCAGCAAAGACGACACAGACGTGAGTTTTTCCATTTATTTTACTTACTTCTGTCCCTGTTGGGGTTGCTGTGCTCTCTCAGGGCCACCTGGATGTACTGGACCTGCTGAGAGACGGCAGACAGCATTCTCTCTTCCAGACGATTGAACTCGTCAAAGCAGCCCCAAGCTCCGACCTGGCACAGACCCACGAAGATACGACCCATGGCCTGGAAGGAGAGAGATCACAAATAAATTATGGAGAAGTTTTCTTCTGGATAGATTTCCAAAGAGCGATGAGATTAAATGCAGCCATGTACCTGGAAGTCAAAAGTCTCGTCACAGTTGAAGACCAGAACGAAGCGGCCGAGCTGGTGGCCGAGGGCCTTTACTGACTCAGTCTTTCCTGTGCCAGCAGGACCTGGATGAATGAAAGTAATTTATGTTTTACTTGCAGTGATTTTGACAAATGTATTTTCCCACAGCTGAACAGTCACAGCGAGCATTCATACCAAATGGTGATCCTCCGAGGCGAGCCTCCAGGGCCTGAGTCATGGTGAGATAGCAACGATCTGTAAGTGGGGTTTGGACAAGCTTGTCCTGGACACCCAAGTACTCGAAGCCGTAGTTGAATTTGGCGTTGGCCATCTGGATCGACAGCTGCTGCAGGACATCAGTCTGCTTGGGGTCAAAGTAGAAGCGCATCTGGCTGAGCCACTCAAAAGACTTGGGGTTGTCGATCTTGTTCTTGATCAGAGTCCTGGTCACGTCACGCTGGTGCACCAGCTCGGTGATCTGAGAACAAACAGCAGGAAAGATTTAGATGCTTTCTTTGACGTTTCTTTCAGAAACACATGTGTGACATTTCTACTGACCAAATGCTCCAGTTTTCTCCTGCGAAGCGGAGGCTGCTCCATCAGCACAGTGTCAGCCAACACATTGAGTGTGGCCTCCACGTTTGACAGCACACCATGCATGAGTTTCATGTCCCCGCTGCCAGAGATGTTCGTCAGAGCAGACTCAATGTTTTCAGACCAGGCGATTTGGGTGGAGAGTACCACCAGCTGGGCCTGTGGAGGAATGATCCAGACAGAGCCACATTAACACAGCGTCTAAATATGTGCAACAAACGAACTGAAATCAAAAAATGTTTTTCAGATCCAAACCTGGTAACGATCGATCCAGTTGATGTACTGACTCAGGTCAACAGCTGTGCCCTTGTTGAAGGCCGCGACCTCTGTGACAGACTCAGCGAGCAGCTTGGCCAGTGTCACCCTCATCTCCTTCTCCACCAGTGTGAGCCACTCGTTGATCTTCGGGTGTTCAGTGATGGAGACGGGTGTCTTGTAAAGAATCTCCTCACCCTCGCGGGAGGAGATTCCCAGCACCTCAGTGTTGTCCTCGTTGAGCAGGATGCTGGAGACACCAGCAAACATCTTCTTGAAGTGCTTCTGGAGTTTGGCAACGTTCTTGCTGTTGCCGATAATCTCAAGCAAGTCCTCGTCTCCCACAAAGTAGAACCTGTTAACAGACAGAAAAATTGTTAAAATTAGTTCATAGAAATATTTGAAACCATCAATTTAAAAACTGAACAAAAACATGCATCCTGGTTGCTCCGCCTAACATCATCTTCACACCTGGGGAATGAGGATCTCTCTCTCTCCAGGTATTCTCCGAGGGCTTTCTGGATCTTTCCCAAAAGGTCTGCCAGTCGCTCCAGTGACCGCTGCACCCCCTGTATGTTCAGCACATCCATGACTAAAGGCGACTTTGTCACCTTCTTCATCAGTGCCAGGAATTCTGTGCTGATGCTGCAACAGAGACAAAAGAGAGACTCCATCAGCGAACAGCAACAAACTAATACCTGCTGTGATTAAAGGAAAATTGATATACCAACATATGAAGTCCTCATTCTGAAATTTCCTTCTTTATTTTCATCAAAACATTCTTTCCGACTGTAAGTCCTAATTCTAAGTGCCACCAACTAAATGAGTTTTCAGTTTACCTCTGGAATCGTTGAGTTTCCACAGGCAGCAGATGCTTGATGTCTGCGCTGCCAGTGAAGATGCCCTCCAGGTAAACCCAACGGCGCTGGACATCAATCCAAACATCGAACAGAGCCATGATACGATTCAATTTGTCTTCCCAGCTCAGAGCATCTTCCTCAAACACCTAGAGGAAAAACAAGAAAACAAGGTTGATGTAGTTCTTAAAATAGAAATGAGTAAAAAACAACAACAGCAACAATAATATGAATCAGTCTCAGTGTGGAAAGAATCCAGGTCTGTTTACCTTGTAGTAAGGCGACAACTTCATGGCGGACACGCTGTTGATGTGCTCTTTGACTTTGTTGAAGAGGTCGTCCCAGCCTCTGATCAGACGGCACTTGTTCTGGTAGTTCACCAGGTCCAGCTCATACGAGTTCCACACTTCACGGATCTGGAAAAAAAACCAACATAATGAGCATTCAAATCAAACAAACCAAAAGATTTACCAACATTGAACATTCTCTCTGCACCTGTTTAAGGAACTCCTCCAAAGCCATTTCTCCTTGGGCCACCAGGAGAACATCCTTCACCACCATCTCATTCTTCTGCAGATCAACATCCCAGATCTGACCCAGGGTCAGCTCAGACGTGACCCAGTTCACATGCAAACGCTTCATCAGCTGCTTCCAGTGGCGGTCCTTCAGGGCCTCTGATTTCAGCTCAATCACCAACATGTTGACCTAAAGCATGAGAAAAACGGTTATAGGATCGCATTTTCTTTACCCTGCAAGTAGAAACTTGCAATCACACAATGTTTCCCAACCTTCAGGTATCCTTTGAGCAGCCTCTGGACGTACTCATAGGAAGCATACTGCCTCAGCCTTGCTTGGAAGTTCTTGAGCTGATTCAGAAGAGCATCCAGACTCTGACGGAGCTGCAAGCATACAACAAGAAGAAAAAATTGGTTTGTCATGTGTTATAGAGCGACATGATTTGGAGATGGCACAACAAAGTTTCTTCCTACCTTGCGAGGCTGCACTGAGACCCATGGCTGCTCCTTCATTTGGTCGATCTGCTCCCAGACCTTCGACAGCTCTGACCAAACCTCCTTCAGGTCATGCAGCTCCTCCAGAGCCACCTGCACCCTCTCCTCGCTGCCACTGAGCAAACCAGT
>JAUESF010000048.1:8769450-8789653 GCA_032274765.1 Malacoctenus tetranemus
ACACACACACACACACACACACACACACACACACACACACACACACACACACACACACACACACACACACGTGCAAATACTCATTACAGTCGTCCTCATTGTCCAGGAAGTGGAAGCGATGGCTTTTCCTGCTAGTTATTTCTTCCTGCGCCCCTCTGCCTTGGCGGCTCCTGGCCCCCTCTAAGATAATACCCATTTATCCCATTGAGTGTTTACACAAGCGATTCAGGTTAAGTGACTTGCTGAGAAGAATGACAGACAGCAGCTCTCCTTTTGTTCAAGGAAAATTGGATTCATCAAGCACTGCTTAATGGCTGCATTCAAGCTTCTGACCGCGCTCCATCTGACACATTAGTAGGTGTCTGTGGTTTAGTTATCTGCGTGTTTGCTCACATGTATGCCACAATGAATGCCCCGGCCTCATGATGTCAATAAAGGACAGCGCAATATGCCGTTGCTTTTTGCAATCAGCATGCAACAACTATAAAGCCTGCAGCCTTTGCATACGCACGCCTTATAAAAATCACCCTCCATTCGCCATCATAAACTGCAGCCATAAACAGCCCCATATCGACTATGCTAATAGGCAGGCTTTTTGCATGTTTCCCCCCCATTTGCATAGAGTGTATTTTAATGTGTTGAAGACTACAAAGAGCAGCAGTAGATCTCAAGGTCATTTTAAGATGCTATTTTTTTTATGTAGCATTAGAAAATATGATTTTCTCACTTTTATTTTCTTCCCTTTTTCCTCCTTCTTTCAGTGTTTCCCTCATATTTGAAAGGAATCCATATATCTGGCTTGCTCGTGCTGTTGGTGTGAAATTCCCCATTGATATGTTAAGAGAACTGTGGCCCAGACAGGCTAAGTGCTGAGAGGGAGGAAGCTAGAAAAGATGTGCAGAACAGTGCAACACGACAAAAGCGTTGACGTCATGCTGGTTGCCTTTAGGTGCACTTTAGATCTTGTGTTGGTATCAGTTCAACCAGCCACCCACTTGTTTCAGTACAATATAGAAAATATCTTCTGCTTTTACATATCTGTGTTGCTTCTAATCAGCTAACAGGCTGATGTTCTCATCACGAAGTTGATCACGAAGCTGCTCTTATATATCTCCTTTGATTAAATCAACTACAGAATACGGGAGGATGAAATTACCTTGTTTTTAAAGTGTAAACAAAACAAGCGTGTGCATCTTGGCTGGGTCGTCAGTGTGGCAATACATATAATGGGGTAAATATAGAGATGCAAACTGAAATAACCTGACATTTTATGTTTAGTGCACTTGAATGACTCGAAACAGGATGGACAGAATATTTGGTGGAATTAAACACCGTGTTAAATGTAGCGTTTTTTGGTGGCGCAGGAAGCTGCAAATCAAACTGATGTAAAGCAAATAAGGAGCCTTTTTATCCGTTCTGAGAGGAACCATTTGTTTAGCTCCAGAAAGACTTTAATTGGATGGTGAAAATTTACAGCTCTCCACAGCTCAAGGTAATGATTTTACCCATCTAATAAAAGTACCAGATTTCATATGTAATAGCTTTGTATCATATATACTGAAAAACACATTCGCTCATCTAAATACACAGTCCACAAATGAAAAGAGGGACCAAAGGGAAATGAAACAGTACCTACAGAAAGGATTGATAAAAAAAGGCCACATTACAGCAACATCTCACATCATTTTCCAATATCTTTCGTCTTCCTGCTCTCGCACTTGCCCACCTTCCTAATAGCAGTCGGACGGTGCGCCATTTCATTCTAGTTTGTTCCACTGGTGGAAAGGCTCTCTCATCGTAATTAATTTCTGTGGGACAACAAACCGTCAGAAGTGTGCGCCTTGTCGCTGATTTATGAAGCATTTAAAAGGTTGCAAGGGGGGGGGAAGAAAAGACAAAAGGTTCCCGACTAAATAAAGCAAGCCGCGGCCAAGCTCTCAGAGCCAGTGTCAGGGAGAGCGAGGGAGAGGATTCGTGATTAACTCTCATTTCCTATGCCTTATTATTCCTTCCCCAAATGAAATTTCAGAGGAAGAGATAAATCTTCTGGCAGTGCCCGGTTTTGTGCACCTAATGTCCAGGAATAGCGCCCCTGCTCAGCTTATCGCTTTAAATTCACAGCAAACTAGCTGTCGAGCTTGCCCTGGCAATATGAAAGCGAGCGTGTGTTTGTGTGTGTGTGTGTGTGTGTTTGAGAGAGAGAGAGGGAGGGAGAGAGAGCACGAGAGAGAGAGAGGGAGGAAATAGGGTCGTCAGTCAGTCAAGCCCAGCTTGATATTAATAGATGTGGACATTACATATGCATCTTTCTGTGTCTATTAGGCTGTGTGTATAAATGTGATGCACGTGGAAGTGTGCAGACGGGGCTCCAATAATAGTTTATGTACGGAGATCAATAGAATTGAAAGCAGGAATCACACAACCTTTTAATCACATTCCTCCGAGCCGATCTCCAGATGGACACATGGATAAGTAGATATTGATGTCACGGCCCAACCATCCATCCTGCTCATAATTCCATTGTGGTGGCGAGGCCTGAGTGTCCATTGACTCCTGCGACTCCTGCCGGCTCGCCCTGCCTCAAGGAGCCAACAGGTTACAGCCGCTCTGCTGTTCCTCTGCTGTTCCTGCCGGAGGAATTGAACTTGTAAGACACCGAGCGCTGGCCTGCAGCTTTAAGTCATTAGATTTGCTCAATGAGGTTTTAGCATTCCTCTTTTAATCCAATAAAAGTTGCTTAACTATCCAAAACGGACTGTTTGTCCTTGACTTGTACACCACAACACGGAGGCATTTTTGCCTGTTTTTAGGACGGTTTCTGCTCAGCATGTGCTCACACAATGTTCTCTCTCTCTCTGCCTCTCACTCTCTCTCTCTCTGCCTCTCACTCTCTCTCACTCTCTCTTTCTCTCTCTCTTTCTGTACTGTTTGGTCCTTCCCTTTGTCCATGCTCATTATTTTCCCTCTTTCCTTACCGAGCTCTGCACTCTCACAACCAGCCCAGACCTTCAGACTTTTACACTGGAATGACATCACACAAATAGCCGCAGATTTTTCTTTGCCTTGAGTTTTTTTTTTTTTTTTTTTTTTACAGCCAATAAACCAACACATATGAATTTTAATTGGTTGCAGCTTTATATATGGATGCAGCGGTGGGCACAGTTAACCAAAGTAAAAGCTTTGCTAAGCAGATTAACTGTGCTAATGCAAAACTGCTAAACATGGAAAAAAAAGTCTCAAAGCTCTGAAGAATATTTTAAAATTTACAAGATGAGAAAGACAGAAGTTCACATGAAACAAAAACTATGCAATAAAGGCAACGTCCGTATTGTTCTCTTCAGACTCATTTGGTCACTTTGTGTGAATTAAACACGTGGAGCGTCACTTATCTGACCTGTTTAATTTAGTTTCAGCCATTACTGTGACGATTCCTCCACCTGAAGGGGACAAACATGCACGGAAGACAGTTTTTCCCCCAGCCTGTCACTTCTTCCACCATCTGTTTTCAGAGAAACCCGATGATTTTTGCTCCGTTTTTGAAGAAACAAGTGATTTCTGTTCCCCTCCTCCTGCACATGAAGCTCTAAAACATCAATCGAAAACATAAGCCCAGAACCAAACTTCTGCTCAACAGTCTACCAAGCTTCCTAACAATGGTAAGGATTGTTACAATAATTGTATTCACACAATCATTACCACAATTAGTGTTGTAATGATTTGTTTATCTTTAAAGAGTAACACAGCAACATTAGGATGCAATCAAGTGATTTTTATTGTACGGTGCTTGTGCAGCCTGGTGAAACACTTTTGGATATTTGTTGTTAGATTAATACATCAAACTAGGAAATAATTACTGTGGGAAACCAGCCGGGTGCTGATTGTGTCTCAACACTTACCAGAAACTCACAACTGATTAACCCTCTATTGTAAACATGGTTAAAAAAAAACACCACCAGCGGGTGGTGAAGTGCTGAACAGGACAGGCGTCGGGAGCCTTGGGGAAGTTTTGTGATCCAGTTTACGGGCTGGATGTGCTCAGGGCCTGCCTGCCCAGCGCCTGCTTCGTCAGGACAGTTATATCTCCCATCTTTCATTGATATTCATGATGCCTGAGTCCGAGCCATTTGTTCACTTTCTGTGCCAACTACGGTCCACCCACTAGTTATGAAAATTTATGGCCATGTTTGGAGACCACGGAGACTCATTACATTATCAAGGAGAAACAGAGGAGCAAGTATATGTCCTCTCTGAGTACCTTTAAATTATCTATCTGGCTGTATCCCCCCCCCCCCTTTGCCTGGCTGCAGTTTGTGTGCTCGCTCCTCCTGTAACCCGGCAGTGGGAGGAAAGCGCGCGCACCAACTGGCACTTCAATCAAATGTGTGGTAATACATTCTGTTTAGCATCACTCTCACTGTAATTGCAGGTATGGAGATGCTCTGCACCCCATCACGGCTGCAGGTGGTAATTATTCCTCACATACATAAGTGGAAATGATTGACAGACAAAGACGGACATGTAAAATAATACAGCAGCAGCCCCTTAATTACTGTTGATTCGAATTCCAGTGGCTATATGTGAAGGAGGGTGTGACGATGGAGGTATTGTGCACTCCGAGTCTCCCGCTCGTTCTATTTTAGCATATATTACATGTAATGAGTAGCCTATAGATTGGGTAAATTAAAAAGCAATCATGCCGTTCGTATGTGTGATGTTAACTGACCCTGAAACTTTTTAATGGTGGCGTATTGGTGGTTCAGGCTCTCGGTCCACTGGGGCCAGACCTTGGCATGCTGCAGTGCATCACTGGAAGGCTGTTTGTTTCTTTTTCTGAGTGCATATATAATTTGTGTGTGGGTGTATGTGTTTTGCATATGGGCCCCTGTCAGGCTGTGGGCAGTGGAAACCGGGTCCCTGTGGCTTGAGGAGTGTGTGTCTGTGTGCCAGTGTGTGCGAGTGTGTTTGTTTCCCGATGCTAATTCTCACTGCGGTGGAGCCTTTGCAAATTCTCCCTTATTCGCAGACTTTTCCAGCTTTCGCTTTGTTTGAGTCTTTGTGTCGGGTGCCAATTCGATCACACAGGTATAAACGCGTGCAGCGCCCGTATGCGTCGACACGTAAACAAGCAAACTCAAACAGAAAACGCTGATGTGTGCGCGGCGCCGGCAGATGCCTCCACGAGTGTCTTGGCAGCGTCTGTGTGGGTGTGTAATTGCCATCAGACTTGAATAAACCAAATCCATAGATTCTGGGACGACTGAACTTGTTGATGGCGCGTGCTGGCTGCAGCAGGCTCGTCTGAGCGTGGATTAGAAACACTGCCTAAACTGGGGAGAAACGATGAGCGGTGCAGAGCGGGGAGAAGGGGCCTTTCAGGGATGTATCACGTTCTCAGGCCATTAGCCTTGTAGGATTTGTGTGTGTGTGTGTGTGTGTGTGTGTGTGTGTGTGTGCGTGTGTGCGTGTGCGTGTGCGTGTGTGTCTGCAGCCTCTTGGTTTCTGTTGGTGGCACGGTCAATAGTTAATTAAAGTCTGACACAGGAGAGGAGCCTTCATACTCCTGGAGAGTGGAACGGTTCTTTTCTGATTTACTCCACTGAACAAAACTCTTCTTTTTCTCTTCCCTCATCTCTCAGCTACTTTCAAACTTCAAGATGCTTCGTTCATTTTCTTACAGACACTTTCGATCATAATTCAGAGGGGGAAACGACACCATTTTAGCCACAGAGATCCAACCAAACAACCTGTCTTTTAGGTCAGATGTCAATGGTCAGTGTGGGTACACAGTGACTGAATTATTACAACGATAATAATCAGCTCCTGTATCAACACTGAAAACAGTGATGCTACTTATTGCCATCATTTATTTACCACATCTCTGCGAAAGGAAAAAAGCCCAAGTTTAACTCATACTATGAACAGTGGCTATGTTTACGTTAGGAGTTGCAGTGAACCACTGACTGAACAGCATGGGACAGATGAAATGCAGACTAATGCTATTAATTATGCTCGCGCTTTCTCTGCCAGGATGCATCAAAAATGTTTGTGCAGAAAGCCGGTTTATTAAATGGACCCTCCTCCTTGCTGGTACGCGCAGTATTTGATTTGTTCTTACCTCCCGTTTCTCTCGGCTGTGCTCAAGTTTACTGTATTTATCCACAGAACACAAGAGGACCCCGGGGGAAATAACAGCAATTAGACTTCTGGCCGTCAGATCCTTTGATATTTACTTGTGATGCTCTGCCCTCTATATGTACTCTGTTTGATCAGCTCGCAGCCTGCTGCGGCGTTTCCCTGGAAATTAAAGCATTGTTTGGCTTTTTAAAATCGACGGGAAAAACAGTAATGGCATTTTGGTGCCAGTTTATTCTCCGTCGGCCCGGCTCCTGATGAATATCTCAGCGGTCAGCGACCACAGAGCAATCTGGGGTCTCCTTTTGTTCGCCTGCCCACACCACCAGCTCTCCTCCAGCGGGGGAGCAAACATCTTTCGACTAATGATCTACTTTACATTTGTTTTAATTAGGTGTATTTAAATAGCTCTGAGCAATAATTAACTAGCCAGAGCATCAAAGTGGGAGTAAGTGAATGAGTAAGGCTTTTTTTTCTGTGGCGGTGTGTTGTTTTCCTTCTGCAGCGAGTTGCGTGAGCCAGGGCACGGAGCCAGGACTGCATTAAAGAGGGGCTGGTTCTCCCCTTCCCCTCGTCTTCTCCCCTCGAACATCTCGGGAAGAGACGCGAGGGGGACCGCCTCTGGTCGCCTGGGCGACGTCACCCCACCTTGGAACAGGTGCGGCGCGAAACGAGGGAGGCTTGCGAATCGTGTGAACATGACTGAGCCGAGGCATGAACAACAGAAGGAAAGGTGGAGACAAAGTGTGATGCGGGGAGGGAAGGGGAGGGAGACGAGGGCGAGGGTGGGCGGATGCTTCCAGGGCACAGCTCAAGATGGTGTTTGAAGTGCTCTGGGGGGTCTCTTCTCTTTATTGTCTCTCTTAATGAGCTTTTTATGTTCTTGTGTATTTTATACACCATGTGATGGCCGCTCAACGCCTCCTTCATGGCCTCCTGATGGATCTGTTCTTTTTTATCCAGCTATTCACCAATGCATGTAAATTTAATTATAAGCATCTGGTTAGCGAAGAGGCCTAATTAGCAGATCAGGGTTTGAACATCAGGTCAGAGGCTGTCCTCTCCCCACCACCCATGTCCTCACCCTCCAGGAGAGACTGTTCCACTTTAATGGCCCAGTGGCTCGGCTTGTTTCTAGTTATTAGCTTTTAGTGTGTAAAAGTTGCAATGATTGCAGAAGCGAGGACAATGGAGGTGCGTCAAAACAACACAGGACCGCCAGGACCGAGCTGTCTGGAAAACGAGATGAATAATGTGCAAGAATTCAAAGGCTCAGCCGGGCTCGCAGGGAAAGCAAGCAGCCCGTAATTAGAGGAGAAGGGTGAACTTCGATCGAGGCGAGCACGTAACCTGTTAAAGAGGTTATGTAGAGAGGAGCGGCCTCCAAAGAACCACAAAAGTTTTGCTTTCAAAGATTCCGTGTGATTTCAAACACTGTACGCTCAGAGGCAGGAGCTGCTCCCTGGGCATGTTTCTCACCAAAATCTCGCCTGTAATGATGCAGCCCGCGGCGTGTGAAGGCATCCCCGCAGACTCTCAAATCATGGCCTTTTTATCTGTACTTTCAATGCGACGGGACTTGAAAGAACCCCATCAGCAAGATACTTGCGCTAATTTAGCCTGTGGATAGTTGGACTGCAACATTTCCCCTTTTCTCTTTTTTTAAAGATTGCAGCCAAGGTTATTTGTTTGGTTTCCTTTTTTTGTGAATTGGCAAAGATTACATGGGTGTGAAACCGATTCATTCATTTTTTGTTGCTGTATTTACAAAACAAATGTGTTCTCAGGTCCATGAAATGACCTGACAACTGGTGTGTAAATGCTTGTGCTGTTAGTGTCTGTTTTTCATGTGATGGAAAGCTTCTATTTTCTCCTGCCACATTGTAACTTTTAGCAGGAGGTGACAGCGTGTTGTCACTTGTTCTGAGATTAATTCAAATGTCTGACCTCCTTTATTTTTTTTATCACCAATTAGTGGTTAACACGTACGTGCACCCTGCGCCTGTCCTTGCCGCCTTCAGGAGGCCCTGTAAGTAATAGCTCCAGTCAAACAACAACAGCATCCTGTTCAATACATCAACGCGAGCTTCGCTAAATAGATGTGATATTTTAAAGAGGAACCGAGGGGCCGGCGTTGGACCAAAGGAGGCGCGCGAGGCAGGAATCCACTGCAGGAACACGAGGCAGCGCGCTCGTACCTTGGAGGAGGACACGAGTCGTTTAATTGTGCTGTAATGGGGGTCAGTGCTTACATGGTCTCCTGGCAGTCAGTTGCGCTCGGTCCCCCCCCCTCCCCGATCCAGCCCGACAGTCTCCAGGGCGGCGTGGCTAAATGTCGGATGTCTGTTAAGGAGATGAAGAGTGATGGTGGAAGAGGATGAAACAGAAGACAACATGGAGGACCTCCAAGGCCTTGTTTCATTTAGTCCCTTGGTCACAGAGGGGGGGGATGTGAGTGACAGTAGAGGTGACTCGCCTGTCTGCTCGGTTGATTGCCGCGCAGCCTGACTCTTCCCTCTTTTCCTGCCGTCTTGCAGCCAAAGACTCTTTTGTGTCTCTTGCTTCATCTCGCTCCCTTTCTCGCTCTTTGTCTGGGTGTCTGTCGGCTCAGAGTGAGGTTCAGTCCTGGAATAAACACGACAATGGGTTAGCGAGGAGGCAACCGTCTCGCTGCCCGCTCCGTGACAGAGCCGCGCTTTCATTTCTTTTGCATGAACGCTGCGAGCGGCGCGGGTCAGCTCTGCTTTGGCAGAGGTTAGCTGGATGGACGAGCCGCTTTCTGATGCGGCCGCGGGCTTGAAGAGAGCCTCTAAACTGAGACTGCATGAGGTTGCAGTGTTTGTACTTGTACAGGTGCTTTCCAGCTGTGAGGGGCTGTTGCCCACCACTGCTAGCGTTCTGTATTACAATCAAATGTTCAGCAATCATCGGCCCAACTTCAGAGATGCTGCTGGTGGTAACAATGCTATGACATATCTATTCGTGCAATATTTTTGAAATGGGTCACATCCAGTTCAGCACCCTTGTTCCCAAGAAAACAAGACGCGTGATATTTTACTCGTTTGAGAGAGTTTGTTGTCAAAAACAGCGTAAATGTTTGTGCTCAATGTGGCGTGACATCGTTGAGCCGGGGAAACTTTTTTTCTTTTCATGTCGTCAAATCAACACACCAGCAGCCTAACTTCTAAATGCCTAATGAAAGAAACGTTTGTAGGCTTAATGTTTTATTTAGTTTATTGAGAGAAAATTGTGTGACATTAACTCCTTTCTTTAAACTTGTAAACAACATAAGCAGAGACCTCGAACAGTAGGCAAAGGGGCAGAATAAGAAAAGAAAGTGGGGAAAGCATAAACAAGTCTGGTCTGGCTGAGTGAGCAAGCTAATTAACTCGAAAAACTATAAAAATGTAAATTGCAATTTGCTACCGTGGGCATCTAATTAAAGCCACTGGAATGTTAAGGACCAAATTGAATTTGCTAAAAGAAGAGGAAAAATATATGATTTTGCCATATTGTCAGGTATTGATCGCCTACAGTGGCCTTCCTCACAGCCGTGCGGAGACACCGAGAGCGAAGCGTGGACGTGGAGGGGAAGCAGAACGAGGGGGAGGTGGGGGGCAGCGCAGAGAGAGCGAAGCGTGCCGGCGAGGGAAAGGTTGAGCGTTCGCACGAAAGCAACACAGTTTGGCAGCGAAAGTGCGACAACAAATCCCACTCCCCACCAGAGACGGGCAATGTAATCAGAGCCAAATGGCCCTCCTAATACTCCACAGGTGCGCGGCGCCGACAGTTACACGATACTTGGAAAAATGATATCGAATGAGGATTGACTGGGACCTGCGACGAATCCTCCGAAGGTTCGCGGAGCCCCAAAGATCCTCCACGGCTCCGGAGTTAATTGTGTTAGCCTAATTGGTGCGGTGTATGCATGATGCTTGGGTGTAATTATTGTGCATGCAAAATTGTTGTGGTTTATCTCGTTATATCGTATCCTCTGGGCATGTGATTAGTGCGCACCCGCACAGTTGTGTGGGTGGGCGTGTGTACGTAGATGTGTCCGATAGAGTGCGTGCGCGTACGCCGGTTCGTCGACGCAGGCAGGTAAATAAAAAAATTATCCATCACGCATCATTGTTGAAGAGCCAAGCAGCCGCTTTTATATGCCAGTCCATTTCTCAATCCAAAACTGGAGGTGTATTAAAAAAGCACACACTCACACACACGCACGCACACAAACCCCCGGGGGGGAAGCGGGCCAGCTACTACACACTTTATTTTTTACTCATTCTGTTTTTATTTTACGGCTGCACAGCTCTGAATATTTAAGCTGTCATTATACCAGATGGGCACAGGAAGGCTGAGGATTGTATGGCTTTTATTGAGGTAATAAACAATAATCACTCGCTCTCCCAACAAACACGGCGGACCAACTGAACGCTCTGCCTTTCTCCACTGTGATGATAAATTCATAAAGCTAATGAGAGGGAATCTCACGCTGCAGGACGGTGAGTTGTTTTTCTTTTTGGGAGGAGGTTGGGTGGTGGTGGTGGTGGTGGGGCTTTGCATAAATTTTCCTCTCTATAGCCTTTTTCTCTGTTACCTCTTTACCTCTCTCCTTCCTGCCAGCGTGCGAAAGCAGATCCAGACGCTAATGAAATGTATTTAGCAGCTCGACTAAAACATACTGTTTCTGCTTGTTTTCAATGCTTGTTTTCTCTCCCTCCTCCAAAAGAAAAAAAAAGCATAAAAACACACGCACCATCTTTTCATTTTTAAGTTGAACGTGCCGTCTCGGAGGGGTAGAGACTGAGTGGAGTCTAGACAGCTCATTGTGAAGCCACGAGAGGAAATGTAGCCGATACGACAGAAAGCTCTGATGGACAAATTTACAAGCTGTCATAAATCCTTCCTATTCTCCCCCCCTCCCTCCCTCCCTCCCTTCTCTCGCCGGCCTACCAGCATTGCAGTTTGTTAGCCCAGTAAAACTTTTATACGTGCCGGGGAGAGAAATGGTCTGTCTGTGGCTGACGTGAGTTACAGGCAGCAGTAAACAAACTTGAAAAAGGCGATAAAGAGTCTGAATCGGGACGGCAGCTTCAATAACACATTAACAAGAGTCGCTGCGGCGCTCAGAGATGCACGGCCACAGGTGCACTATATGAGTACCTGCCTAATTAAACGCACTTAGTATTTCTTTATGTGCAGCAGATCTTTAAGTTACCTGCTCATCCTGATGTATTTTTATCGATTTGTACTGTTGCACTGAACTTTAAGTGCATCATTGTCAACAACACACAATAGTGTTGAAAAACTGACAGATATTGTATGTTGTTAGGTGTTTTGTCAGTTCTATACACAGGAATGTTTGTCTAAGTTGACCTGTTGTTAGACTGTATGTTGTTCACTCTTGAGTGACCTCGTTGAGATGAGGATCTTTTATTCCAAACTGTATGCAGAAGGTTCATATTGTTATTCTTTTACACCAAAGCCCTTTGCATCACGTCAACGTACGCCCCCGCCCATCCTGGAGATCTTGTCGAGAACTCCATGAATAAAAAGGAAGTTGAATAAACCCTTTTCTGACCCCAGACGGAGCCTTGAGAGACCTTAAAACTGCCATCAAGTAATGTCATGTAAAACTGCCTCCACTGGGGAGGAAGATCCACAATAGTGACAATGACACAAACAAGGGGGTGAGGGGGAAGGGGGGGATGCAAGCAGAAAGAAGTGGGGTTGCCAGATCTCTGTAGCCCACTCCTCCTTTCTTTTTGAGGCTCAGTGCTCGAGGCTACATCAGCTGTTGCCGCTGTAACGCACCTGAATCTTTGACCAAACGAAGGAGGAGTAACGCGTGGAATAGAAATGACGTTTCCGCCTCTGCTGCTGCCTGTTTGATGCATTTTAAAATGCCTATTGTGAGACTGACAATGCTGTAGAAATGCAACGCTCACTGGGTGAAAGAATAGGAAAAAAACAACTTTTGCTGTCTGATGTCGAAGCTTCACTTCCTTTGCACTTCTTCCTCCCGGCGCGGAAACCTTCACTGGGGCTACACTCGACGGTGATGAGACGTGTTGATCGTATTACATTTGGCCTTGCGGGCGTGTTGTTTATAACTTTGGGAAACTCCCTTTAGAAAAATGACTGGTGATTGCAATATATCATTTGTTTGTTATGGTCAGACACCGATATTGATTACCAGCTAATCACCCAGAGTGCAAAAGAGAGTGAAAAACAACACATTCATTTATGAGTGTCAGAATGAGATGCTTCATATTTCAGTTGTTATTGTACACAAGCAGATGCATACAGACCATCTTATAGTTTCCTCTTCACCGGCTGTGGAACCCCGGGCAGGTTCCCCACCAACTGCACTCCAACTTTACATATTCCTTGCCTTAAGAACGAAATAATTTATTACAACAAGCAACCTATTAATAAGAAATCAATAAGAGACTCCCAGAAGTGTTTTGCACATAACGTTAATGAATTGTTAAAAACCTCTTGGGTGAAACAAATTGAAAAACTGAAGAAAGTTAAGTGTGAGGAGGACTCTGGATGCCAGTTTTAGATTAGAAAGTAAATGATATGGAGGGAAAAAAAGGAGGTAAAATGAGTTTTTTGTTTGCATCCGGTGTTAATGATGAAACTGGTTTGTGTGTAAATGTAACGTGCAGATGAGAAATAACACACATGAGCGCGTGTACACAGAGGCACACGCACGCACGCTGCTCCATCTGAAACGGCACAGCCATTATACATCGAATTTATTGCTCCCCACACATCATTTTAATTTACATTTATGGGGTCGTTGATATCTGTTAAACGCACATTGATGTGTCGTGAATTTGGGTTTCATATTGCCAGCCTCATTTGCTTTTATTTGACCTCCAAGTGCCTTCTGACTGCCGCGTGTGTTGAATCAGAACAAACATGTTAGTCACACGTGTGGCATCTCATCTCTTGCTTTCGCCTTTTTCTCACGATCGCAGCGCTTTATGCAGTCGTATGGGGAAGCTATAAAAACAGGGTGATGATTCGCAGACGACAATATGGGCTGAAATTGTCAGACTGTTGCAGGAATAATTGGGAAGCGAAAGTCGGGCTGCGTCGCTGTAAAAAGCAACCATTTTCCTTTGCAATCTAACACAGTGTGACCCTTCACATCCTCTCAGATTGACTTTGCCGAGTTCTCGACTCACATGTTTCACCATCTCTTTCATATTTTTGCGTGGTTTTTTTTGGTCCAGAGATAATGACGGCCAGATTCAGTGCCGCTGGGAATCCTTTGTTTGGGGTTGTGTTTTCTTCCAGAAGTCCCTCGCAAACGCTAAATCATACCTGCTTTTATGCTAAATTATTAACATGTCTGACACACGGGCACAATCGCAAGAAGGCACAACACACACACATGCGCCCGCGCGTCGAGACACGAACACAAACACACACACCCACATTCATAGAGAAAAATGCAGCCTATGAATCAGAGGCTACAGCCTTTGTAAAATCTTTTTGTTTGTACTGCAGGGCATCAGGCTCCATGCAGCCGTGTGTTGTTGGAAAGTCTCTCTCTCTCTCTTCCTCTCTCGCTCTCTCTCTCTCTCCCTCCATCTCTCTCTCCATCTCTCTCTCTCTGTCTTTGCTTGCAGGAGGACCGTACAGAGCCTTGGTACAGAAGGACACAATGAGGTGGCAGCTCCGCTTGGTTGACCAGGCATAGCCGGAACAGGAAGAGAGATTACCTCCCAGAGGGTCTCTGTGGGTGTGTGGGCACACATGTGCTTGGAAGCATGCATGTTTTTGTGTCTCCCTGCATGTGTGTGTGTGTGAGTGTGCGCGTCTGCGTCCTTTCCAATTAGGAGCACATTCACCTCTTTGCCACCAGGGTCACTGGTGTGTTTCCTTACACGTGGAGAGCACAGACCTGCTGCCGTTTTGAATACTAGGAGGTACCTCCCGTGTGTTTCGTGGGGAGAGATTACAGAGGTGGACAGAGGTCCAGTGTAACACTTTCTGAAGCTACTACATTGCTCTGACCCAGGGGCAAACTGGGAGAGAATCTCAGGTCATGAATTTGAACAGATATTCATTGGAGAGACTTTTCCGTGGGTCAAAGTGTTCCTGCTTATTTCTCACTGGTGAACAATATTTCCAGCGCACGCTCTTTTTTAGAGGGTGTGCAGCCTTTCTTTTGCAGCAGATTTTGGACACTTGTAACAACCAGCCTAAAGTCTCATTGTACCTGTTGTAGCATCTGGATAAAGCAAGGTCGCCCCTTTAGAATTTTGTCTGACCTTTGTAGAATAACTACAAACAATTTCGAGTCACCAGTTGACCTCATAAACATGTTTTTGCTTCTTTAGGAAAAACAACTACGGGACAACAACATACGAGTCTTCAATATTTAAGAGATGATTCCATGATGAAGAAATCCACCATTCAACTGATCCACGATTCCCAACTTTCAAAGGAGTTTTGGAGTCACAAACTGTGTTACCAGGATGTCAGAAGTCGCGAACAACAACAACTCGGATTAACTTCTGGATTCCACGCGCCCTAATTTAGAAAAAGTGTCACTGAAGACAGAAGTTTTAAACTTGTGATTCCTGTTCTCTGACATACAGACCATAAACTTTTCCACCTCAGTCAAAGAAATCAAAAAGACCAGAGATTGACAGGCACACAGGAAGCAGGAGCTAAGCTTTTTGTGCGGAGGGATGGCTTCTCTTTCGGCTGCCATGTTCTCCCCAAAATACCACCTAAGTCTAGAAAACATACATGTGTTCGGCTAACTAGATTTTCAAGATCCTGAATGTACACGTATGAGCAACGTGCCGACAAACAGACAGATAAGCAGCGAGTGAGGCAGACAGACGGGACATGTGTCTGGAGGGGAGAGTGGTATTCTGTGAGGATTGATAGACTCCATATTGTGAGCTAATGATCTCCCCAGGGCGCTGGGGAGAAACGATGAAACCAGTCGGCATGACACTGTCACACTCCCTGTGTCACGCTGCCACCTTCATCTCTCAGTCTTTTCTCTTCTTCTCCCGCTCACTCCCTGTCTTCCTCTCAACCTCTCTTTTTCTCTTCCTGGGGGAAATGCATCGATTCACCTTTGTTTGTACTGTCACCCACACATATTCAACTGTCAAAGCGGGGAACCGAGTTCACTGAACTGATGGAGCTGATTTAGAGTAAGAGGCGTGCGCCGTCCTAGTTTCCCCAGAATTAAACTCCGTGACATCTATTCTCATTTAGTTCAATCTGGACAAAACTGCCAGAAATGTCTGTAGGAGGTGTTTAAAAGATGGTTGGGAATAGGTGGGAGATAGCATCATACTCCAGGCTGCGCAGACATAATAGGAAAAAGATCTTTTTAAATCAATAGTCAGCGCTCTCACAATGGCGAGCACAATGAGTGCAGTCGGCGGTTGTGTTGATGGAAAAGCACAATCATGGCCTGCGATCTGATTCCCTTTGCCGCGCCAAGCTGTCAGTGCTTCAACAAAAGACGAGGAAGGAGAGAAGGGGGGCGGGGGGGCGGTGGGGGCAAAGACACTCGAGTAAAAAAAGTTAGGTGTTGAGGTGAACCATCCCACCGGCACGACTACTGCCACTTAGGAATCTTCAGAAATGTTTGCATCAAATAAAGAGCCTCTGAGATTTTAAGACAGCAAGCTAGTGGGCACAAGCGTGAGGAAGCCCCTCGTTGTCCAGTCAGAGCACCTTTTCATTGTAAAGTTGTGTCATGTCTGTCAAATACGTCCTGTTGGTGATTCAGTAGCTGTTTGCATTGTGTCTGTGACTGACGTGTCTCTGGACTTTTGTTGTTTTGTGTCTCTTCACAGCCTTTTGTGCGTCTGTAGCTAAAACAATGACGACAGTTCCTGATGCATTTGCTTCGTGTCTATTTTTGCTGATGTTCTGAGATTCCTTATGGCTGCTTTGCATCATTTCCTGACTACATGGTGTCTCTAAAGATTTTTGTTTGCACCGACTAATTTTGAGTCTCTGTACTTTATACCTGCTATTTATCTCTCTGTGTTTAATTTCCGTGACAGTAATTTATTGGCCAGTTTGTGTCTTTTTGAAGCTGTGCTTATGTACACTGTGCCTTTGTTTTTTTTAATGAATTAGAAAATGTATTTGTTGACATTCTATCTTTACTTTTGGTCTTGTGTTTGTTTTGTGTCTATATGGGAGTCTTTCGTTTGTTTTTCTGTTATATTTTGTCTTTTTATATTGCTGCTCATAGTTGCTTTATTTGTCTTTGTTGTTATTTTTTGTGGTTGTGCATCTCCCCGTCTCTTCGTCAATAGGGTGTTTTTCTTTTAAGTCTTTTTCTTGATATTCTGTGTTTCTTGGTGGCAATGCTGCCTTCTGTCTCTATCTCTCTGTGTGCTGGTCCCAATTCTTTGTGGTTGTGGTGCATTTGTTTTCTTTTTTGTGTTGCTTTGTGATTATTATGTATCTTAGGGGTAATTTCTATTCTCTTTGTGTTTATTCTGTGTCTCTTTGTTATTAGCTATTCTCTTTGTGGTCATTTTGCGTCTCTTTATGGCCGTTGCATGTCTATTTGCATTTGGTTTTTGTCTCTTTGTGTTTCCTTGTAGTTGTGATGCATCTATTTGTACTTATTTTGCATCTCTGCGGTAACTTTCTTTGGCTTTGTGGGTTGTTTGTGTACCTTTTTTTTTTTTGCAATCGATTGCCTCTTTGCTCTCGCTTTGTGTCACTCAGTCGCTGCTTGTTGTGGTTCTTTGTAGCTTCCAAGCGTTGCTTTGTGGATGTTCTGTGTCTCTTTGTAGCGCTGCAGTCATTTTAGGTCTTTGTAGTTGTTCAGCTCACTTTTCACTTTAAACCGGGCCTGTGGCTCAGCGGCTCCCTGACCCCTCTGGCTCTCAGCTGGCCCGTTCAGTAATCCCAGCCATGCTTGTGGGTGTGCTGAAGACAAACAGGCTGAATTGAAAATAATTTTTTTTTTTTCACGTGGGGCCACTCGATCTTCTTTCGTTTTCTTAGCGTGTGTCTTGCGCTTCTGCCCTCCTCCACCGCCCAAAACAAATAATCTTCTTTCGGGAGCTGACATCTCGCCATTTTCGGTTCATTTCCACTTTCCATGCGAGAGGAAGTCTTTGTAGTCTGGAATCACAGTTTTCTCAGCCTCACCTCTCTTCACCTCCCCGCACTTCTCAATCAGATGTACACAGCGAGGTCTTTGTTTTGATTACTTTGCCGCCTTTCGTGTTGACTTGCTTCGTACAGCTATAGACTCCGAGGGAGAGAGGCAGAGCCGGTGAGCCACGAACGCTGGGATGTCTGAGATTGGGGGGATGTGGGCCAAACTATATGTTGTTTGTCTCTGAAGTGGCTCAAAACTCATCTGTCTGAATTCAACCTCTTCCTGAGGTGTGAACACAACTGACAAGCAAACTGCAATATTCAAGAGACGTGTGCACCTGTGCGACCCGTTGAGAGTACGGAAACTACTTCTTTAATTCTGACTCACTGTGACATTTTCAGATAATGTTTTGATTCTTGAGTCATTCTTTTTTTTCCCCCCAACACCGTAGCAGAACAGCAAGTGCAATTGCCACAGTATAAAGCATTATAAGCCTCAGAGGAAAAAATAGCATTGATTGAAGGGGACTGAATCACTTACTGAAGCAAATTCACCCCCAGTAGCTTCATCTTGACACATGCAGGTGCCAGCATGATGTCCTGTTTATGCCAAGACAAAAAGCCATTTTCAAGATTTGCGGGAAAAAAAAACATATTTCATTTCACTTTATTGTCGAGCAGTTTCGCAGTGCAGAGCCAAATTATAGCCGGATAAATCCGGGTTAAAAATAGCTATTACTTTTTTGCCTTAAAGTTTTACTGAACAGACTATAAGACTAAAACACGTTCGTTATTGTTCGCTCACGCAATCATCATTGTACAGCTTGTGTGCTGGCGTTTTTACACCGGCTCTTTGGTGGGACAGGTTATCCAGACTTCCCAGATTGTACCCAGGTTTGTAATAAACGTAGAACTATAAAATGTCCCACTCACTTTCGCTTTGCTCTGCTGAAACACCGTGTAGACGATTGATAAAGCGAATAAAAACTTGTTTTTTTCCCCGCCACTACATCCTTCACGGTAAGCCTTATTCACAGTAGCCTCCTAAAGCTCTCGCTCGGATTATATTAGTAGGAGAACAGATCAATAAATAGGATATAGGCTACACTAGAGGAATACACTGTGTTAATGCCCGTCTAATTTGCAGGCTCCGTCATTTCTATACACTGTCAAGCAGAATGCAGCTTCCAGTAATGATGGATGGCACAGATTTGTCTCGTTAGCCCAACACAAGTGGAGCTAAATGAACATTACCAGGATGCGTGAGAGACTGCAGACAGAATAAAGGCCAATTTCTGAGTGTTTCGTTTCCATATTGAGGGAATAAAAAGGCCGACATTTCGCTAATATGATTATGACACAAAAAAGTGATTATTAATGTGACATTGTTCCTTGTCTCTCTGAAGAGCTGGCACTCTTGATACAGACCTAAGAATGTCTTGACAAAAATGTTCCTCGCATATCCAAATATTTATTAAGTGTCCACAGTTATTAAACTACAATTACGACGTTCCTTTCTAATGAGATAAACGAACACATTCTGAAGATAATTATCTGCACTTTTTTCTTGATAATGATCAAATTGGTTCCCCAAACAAACCGAAATGAATTCAGCCTCGTCTGTGCACACCTTTCAGTTTTCACCTCAATTAGGCAATAGACGACAGTTTGGCAACTTTCAGTGTTGGCTGGTGCCAGTTTGTCCTTCAAAATAGTGGAAACAAGAGTCCTGGTTATAAACAGCTTCAAAACTGCTGTTCGACAAAGATTTTGTATCCCTCATCATCAAGCTGAAATCGTTGGAGCACCACAACTCGGGTGTACAGCTCGGAAAAATCTCTTTGTAGTGTGGTGAATTCAAAGGAAAATCACGACACAGGATGTTTAAAGAGCGTAAGGCTGAGCTGGAGTGATGGAGAATGGTGCGGCGCACACAAGCGGGCCTCCATGGGCCAAGGCTAAAGATGATGGGTACAATCAGGCAAGGCTAATGTTTGGAACGACAGCTAAGTCTGAGCCACGTTCCCTCCCCAACACGAGATGGATCGAAACCAAGGTAGAGTGCTGCTATGCAACTCTGTTGTGTCCGCAACAAAAAGGCTCGCTTAAAGAAAAGTACAGCCTATCGACTGTATAGCATGGTGGAGCTTCCATCATGCTATGTCACAGCCTCTGGCACGGTAGGCATCCAATGCGTCAAAGAAATGACAAATGATGATGATTACCAAGACGTTTTAGAGAGAAATGTGTTGGCGAGTGTTGGAAAACGAAGTGAAGGTCTCGAGTCTTTCACACATCCAGCAGCACAAAGCAACGGTTGAAAAGCGAGACGAGCCGGCTGTTTCTGAAGTGGGCAGCAAGTGAGTCCTGACCCAAATCTGACTGGAAAACACTTCTGCAGAGAGCCGAAATATGCTGTTTGCACAAATGTCCAAATGTAAACTCAAAAGAGACTGAACGACCTGCAACACCGCAGAACGGCAGAAGAGATGTGCAAGGAGCTACAAGATGGATTCAAGAGGCTTTTAGAGGCTTTCATCGCAGCCGATAGTTCTGCAAAAGAATATATCAGTCATTCGAGTATAAATGAGTCTTCACTCTTACCAAAACAGTCTGACCCCCTGTGGAGAGTTGAGGAACAACAATCCCTATTGCGTGAAAATTTTGGAAAGGGTTTCAGACGGCATTTTTAAACCTAACAAGGCAGGTAATGCCAGGTTTTTACTCTGTGGTGGGCCAGCGTTTTGCCCACAGGCCACATGTTTCACTCCCTCAACCTAAAAGCTGGAAATCGGGGAGAATTCAAATGAACCGCATTTAGCTAAGTGTATTTTTAGTTTCTTTGTTCTCTGCAGCCTTTTTCCCTCTCTCCCTCTCTCTCTCACACACACACACACACACACACACACACACACACACACACACACACACACACACACACACACAC
>JAUESF010000048.1:8794794-8807688 GCA_032274765.1 Malacoctenus tetranemus
GAGAGAGAGAGAGAGAGAGAGAGAGAGAGAGAGAGAGAGAGAGAGAGAGAGAGAGAGAGAGAGAGAGAGAGAAAGTACTCCTGTCCCCCCTTTTCACTGCCTCCATCTGCCTGTATTTCATAGGATCCCCGGAATCATCTTTACTTAGGGGAATTTGCTTTGAAATATATAGGCTTTATAAATGCTTGTCTCGCTCTATTTGAATGTTTTATAGACAGAGCAGACCCGCATCAGTCAGGTGAATGTGAGGCATGCTGTGTTTTTTCTTCTTTTTTCTCTAAAATTAAAGCAAATTGCATTTACTCTGCCAGACACAGTTTGTCGCCGCAGGGAGGTTCGGTTTGTGCTCGACTGTGTCATTGTGTGCATGAATCAGGAGGGAGTGCATTTGAATTGTTTGATTAAAAAATATGTACACAGGCAAAGGCAGACTTTAACACTCTTCACATGACGCTCAAGTTTTGAAATGTAACTCTGGACATGTTCTGTCATGTGCAGCCATGTTTTTTGATCAACATCTAATTGTTTTTTCATCTTCCTTTTATATTTATTGATACATGAAAATTGGGATGCACTATATAAACTTAATAAATCTCAATTCAAAAATGTTTCCTCCCACTATTAGAGCTCTCACACCGAACTCTCCTTTGACGCACACCAGCAATATATTCTGGGTGCCACTGAATGACTGCAAAGTCGGGTGGTTGAAGCGACCAACTGAGAGGTTGACTTGTTCCACAATGGCTGGAAAACCTGAAGAAAAATTGGTATCAGCGTAACCCAATTTTCCTGTTGCAAATAGGCTGCGTAAAATTGGACTTGCCAAATATAGTTTTGTAGAAACTTACCACAGCTCGTATAATATTGAATAAAATGTATTTACCGATGCAAATTACTTGTGTTTGCCTGCAATTTGGAGGAGTCACAGTTGGCTGTGTGTTGCTGGAGAGTAAAATATATATGGAAAAAAAGAAAAACGAGGAAGTTTAGCTGAGACAGAAGAGAAACTTCTCATTATTACCAGTACTACTTCAGCCAAACTGCAAAGTTTCACCTTACAATCACGCCCAGGATTTTCTACGACATTCAGATTTGCTGACATGCTGACACACAAAAGAGGCTAAAATAAGATGGCTAAAGCCACTTGTTCCTCCCACATTGCTGGTTTTAACTCACAAAACTGGCTCTTTTCGAACTCAAATCTTCCACATTTCCCCTTCCCTCTTCCCTGTTTTCTCTGTCGTCAACACTGTGTCCACAGTAGAGTGGTGCCCACCTTTTGTGCGCCCCAGTGGGATCACTGGTGTCTCTGTTCACACATTCAGGTTCATGTGACATTGACCTGTGGGTGACAGTAAAGCTTCATTCTCCTGAGGGTGAGGTGTTGCCAAGGCTGTTGAAAGCACCACCGGTGGGGTCATGCTGTGAGGCTTACAACATCCAGCGGAGACAGAAAAAGCCTGACAACTCAATGACACAGTTTATTCCGCATTCATAATCATGCCTTTTCCTTGGAAAACTGGCTTACAGCGTTCCACTCGATCACAGTGTCAAGAGGCTGTTGATGGAGAAGTTACACCAAATATCGCCAAACATTCAGCAAAGATTGCAGGAGACACTGGAGCCCTGCCTACCATCAGCCAGAGTTTAGTGTTACAATGTAGTGTCCATATGTTTATCATCCAGGCCTGTGTCTGATTACTGCTGCCATGGTCTGGTGGGCATGTCAGACTCGGTGCTCCGTGGGGGAGCAAACTGTGCCTTCCAATATCAGCTGGCCTCAAAGCTGCTTTTATAATGCATGAAGATCAATACACTGTGGCTTTGTGAGGGAGGCCCTGCAATCCCGGGCCCATATCACGCATTCCCGCCAACTGCCCTGCCGTTTGAAGAGATCTATGCCTTTGGATTTATCGGGACTCGGGGGAAAGCTGACTACAGTCTGGATACCCAAACTGCTATTGTTTGGAACAGAAACAAAGCAGCGGTGCTGTGTTTGGGGTATTTCTGACATTTGCAGTTTTATGACGGCATTTGATGACGGCTCTCAGAGAGTCATTTCCAAGAGATCAGTACTAAAGGGGCATCATATCAGTAATCCGCCTCGGTTCCAGCTTCTCCAAACTCTGTGTTCAATTGGATTCTCCATTAAAGAATGTTGCAGATGGGTTTATGGCACTTCTGGATGCTTTTACGTGTGTGTGGTGGTCTCATGAGACCGGCAGTATCACCATTCTGACAATTGCTCCCTCAGTGCATCTGCAGCTATAGTTGTAAATATAGAGATGAAGAAAAATAAATAACAAGCCAACAGAATAGATTGAAGTAGCAACAATATACAGTAAAACCTGCCTCTCTCTCACCACCAACAGGACTGCAGCTGAAAGGGGAATTAAACTACAACTTTGTTCAACGACACCATGGTCCAAGTTAGGACCCGAATTATTAGTGCAGTTTTGTTGCATGTTGTTGTCCTTTCCAGCTCAAGGTCATTGGCTGAAGCCTGTACCAATGTGCGCTTGGCACAAGCAGAGCCCAAAAAATAACCTGGCACAGTAACATGAGAAAAAAAACAAAACAATACAAAACAAACGGGCAACTCTTTTGCACATTTGGCAATATGCAAACTCCAAACAGAAACAACTGGCATCAAGTGTAGAATATCGTGTGGCCACTGTGCCGCTATTCTGCCAAAAAGGTTAAACCAGTGTCCAGAGGTCACAAACAAACAGAAAAACAGGACATATTATTTCACTTCCTCACAATACTGCTGCTATTGTGCACTTTTGCATTGTGAACCAAAAGGTGAGAGAAAGTACTTATTTAGTGTATTGTAATACTTGTGACTAATGTCACGAGTTCCTGTCGAACAATAACATACCTTATGCTGTTTTTGTTTGTCTGGTTTAATGGTCTTAAACTACAGCAGGAAATGGCACATACAGCAATACTGATTCACTTTTGCAGCGCATAACATTTATCACACCCGTATACCTTGTGCTTGTGTGTGTGACTTTCACAACCTGATGAACTGTTAAACCCAACAAGCCCCTGGTTGCTCTCCCTACTGCCTAATGGTCTACTCTAATGACTGTTTGTCTTGTTTCATGGTAATTGGAGGGCAACTGACTCTGCGGCAAAGTCCCTGCTATCCTTTTCTGACTGGGGTTCTTCTCCTGGCTCCCTCTGGGTCTTCTCCTTTGTAGGTACCAGTTTCTGCTCTAATGATATCATAATTGCTGTTTTCCTACACAGTGGTCAACGGTTGCCGAGGAGCCTGAAGGTGGCCCGGCAAACGAGCTGCAGTTCAAACCAGGAAGAGCCTGATGATGAAGACTGTGTGGATGCATAGAAAAATAATAACATAGCTATCAAAGCACGGCGCACTATGGTCTCTTTTCCATGCTGCTATTTCTGCCCCAATCTTCTCCGACCTGACGGACCACCTGGTTATCCACAATGTATCATTAGCACCACAAACACTAATGAATCCTCAATGTGTCAACCAGTGTCACCAGATGTGTATGTCCTTGAAAGGAGCACATAGACAAGAGTTAATACTTTGACCGTGGGGGTGATAAAACTGGCTATATGAGGTGAAGACGGACACTTAGAGTCCTTTCAACATGAACTAACAATGTTTTTCATGTTTAATGCAACACTCTCACAAGACCTGTTTCTACAATCTACAAAGACGAGCTCCAGCCCTCTTCACACACTAACAGCATTGAGATAGTGCTGCCCGGTTTGAACAATCATTTCTCAGTCCGGCTGAATTCATGCTGACGCTCCAGTTTGCTCAGTTTGCTTTCCGAAAACTCCCCTCTTCCTCTTTTTTTTAATCCTCTGAAGGGAAGCAGAGTGAGGGCGAGAGAAAGAAGGAGAGACTAGCATTGAATGCTGACAGGGACATAACTTGCCTTCCCCGCATACCTTGTTTACAGTCCCCCTCTCTGCTGCTATACCCTCCTTTCTCAATGGAGCCATAAAAAACAAATAGGGGCTTTTAGAGAAATTGCCTGTGCACTGAAGATTAATAACAGTTGCACAAGTTCACCCAAGAAAGTCTCCAGAGGCAAGAACAATATTGGAAGATTAAAAGCGCCACATCTCTAAATTGGAATGATTCAGTGCTCAGGCCACTCTCTAACCAGCTCATTGAGAGTCAAGGCCTGGGTCAACCTGCCAGACAAAGAGCATCATTTAGTATTTACTTCTGAATGTAAGAGCACTGCGAAGTATAATGATGAGGGGACGGTGGGTGTGATTGATCCCCAGTGTCTCAAATAGTTGAGGCTTCGTCGCTGTGGCAGGAACATGACAAGCGACGGGTCATCCAGGGTCAGGTCAGGTCATCGTCTCCACGGCTGGAGCCCATTAGTTTGAACCAAGTAACGAGAGCAGAGCCAGAATAAATGCCAGCCTTGTAAAGCCAGGATTGGTTTTGCATTTTTAATGTCCATACTGATATTTGCAGTGCATACTCAGATATATGTGTCTTCATAAAAGCTTTTGAATGTGCATATTGATGTTTGTGCATAAATCACATTGATATAGTCTTGCATCTTTACAATTGTTGATAATTTGCTGCCAGCTGATTGTTATTCTGAACACCTGATGCAGTCGCTGCTGATCATCGCGACACTTTGCTCTGTTTACCTTCAGCCCGTGCTCAGTGTTCCTACGGCAACGCACACGCTTAACGACAAACCGCGTCCCAAGGGTTGCCAAGCAACGCTGCCCAAACGCTCGCTAAGTTTTGAAAGACGCGGAGGCGTTAATTTGTCAAAAGAGTGAGATCGTCTTTACCTTTCAAGTGGATTTTTGCGCATCAGCCATGAAGAAAGCGTCTGGCGGAGCGAACAAGCGGAAACCGGAGCGGAGAGCGGCAGGGTTTACGGTCGAGGCCACGAGGAAAGACGCTGTGGTGGGTGAAACCGTCTTCACGTCGACGTTGGCGTTGCTTTGAACATCCAATAATGCCTCACACTGAGTATTTCAGACACTTAGCGACACTTTGTTGTTGAACGGGCTTCATAATTACACACCGTGTCCCAAACATGGACAGTGTACTTTGATGTTCTAGCAGATCAAAAAACAAATGGAAAAAACCGCGTTTGAATCGGTTTCATCAAAAAAGCTTCGTTTAGATTGTTTGTGTTACCACGTGAGCACAGGAAGCGCGTGCACGCCAGCGCGTTCCAGGTGGAGCGTTTTACGGGAATAAGTTCCCGTAATTGATGGGAAGGCAGCCAGAGCGTGGCTCAGTTATGTCTTGTGTGGTCCTTGCACAGTGACAGCCAGGACTCCCACAATCTGTCATTAGTGGGCCACCGCGACGTTTTCTAGGTTGTTCAGGTTGATGGATAAAGAGAGGAATAGGGCCTTTTTTACTGGGTGCTTTAAACAAGCTCCTTTATTTTTCCTCGTGATTTTCTGTTTTGAACTCGAGGGACCGTCTGTAATGTCTGTTGCAACCACAGTGAAGACAGGAAAACGTGAACAGCAAGAATGCCTGAACACACTTTGACCTACCTAAATTTAAAATGTCCTTATATTGACTGTGTGTGTGTGTGTGAGACAGACAGGCTTCAGTGAGTGAGACTTTTAAGTCGGAAGATTTGAAGGCTCTGAAATTGTCCAATAACTTTAACGAGCAAGGATGAACACTTTTAAATTCTATCCAGAAGCTGTAATATAATGATTCGATCCAATAAAACCCAGAAGCCATGTGCTAAGAAAAATGCAAATGCTGTTTCTTTTATATTAGATTTCATTTTTATGGGTTGACATGTTTGAACGATGATTTCAAATGTCCCTGTTCTTTAAAGTGTGTTGTTTTTGTTTGTAAGCATACTTGGTGCTGTTGTCTTGTTTTATACCCACACTTCACTTTCAAACAAACAAGAACCACACTGATTTTGTTTGAAATGAAAGTCCTGATCTTGGATCTTTGCTGAAAGAGTTACCTCATTTCCAGTGGCAGTCTTTATACCCTTTCATTTACTGCAAATGAAGATGGATCAGAAAGGTATAATAGGTTACGCAGCAGTGAACATCAGTCTTTATTGACTTCATGGACTTTATTGATTGGTCAGTGAAAATAGCTGCTGTCCAGCCAAAAATAGATTATTAGAAATGTGCCCTCATTAATTCTCCAGTCGTGATTAAAATGTTCAGACGGGTCTGTTTTGACTGTTGTGGTCAATGATCATTTAGTGTTACAGAAATGAGGTGATGGTGGCTAAAGTTGGCTCGTGTTGGTTCTGAATGCTCAACTAGAAATAATTCAGATGACCTGAAGCATTAAAACCGGTCTTGCTAAAATAGACTGGAATATGTTAAGAGCAAACTGACCATCCAATTGTACATATTACATTCAACAATATTCACTTCAGGGCAAAGTTTTATTTACATGTGTCTTTCAGGTTTCCCCTTGCGTTTTCATTTCATTTTTTTTTCCATCCTTGAGGTTTTGGTGTGAAGCACATTTTCCCCTCAGCGAAGTCAAAGTGTATTATGTGTTGGATTTCATTTACGCGTTTATACTGACACAGCTCCTATGCAAGGTGGTTGCCCTTCTTTGGGAGCAACTTGGGGTCAAGTGTCTTGCTCAAGGACAATTATCCAATACGCAGGCAGGAGGGGCAATGGACTGAACTGCTGACCTTGCAATTTGAGGACAAGCCACTCCACTGCCTGAACCGCAGCCGTAAACATAAAGCTATTCCACATTTTACCGAGCCATTTTTACCAGATGTTGTACTTCAACAGGAAAACTAGGCTTTTACCTTTTACTGGTTGGAACCTGGGTGGGCTTTTTTGGCGGGATTTGTTTTGCATATTCTCCTTTTGAGTGTGTGGGTTTCCCCCCTCAGTCGAAACACATGCAATCAATTCAGTTCATTGGTGACACTGAATTGCCTATAGGTGTGTGTGCATGTGTGTATGCTTACCCTGTGGACCGGCAACCTGGCCAGGGTGAAACCTGCCTTCACCAAATGACAGCTGAGATTGGCTACAGCACCCCCCCCGCCCCCCCATGACCTTTAAATGGAATAAGTGGTATCAAAGATGACACAATGTGAGTGAGTGCTCGGGGACAAATGCGTGTGAACACTACTGGATTAAAAGTGCTACACCCCAACTTGTTATGATTTAGTGCTTCGGCCACTCTAACTAGCTCATTCAGAGTCAGTTCCTTAGTTTACCTGGCAGACTAAGAGCATTCTTAAGTATTTACCTCTGGATGAGTGTCCACTGCAGAGTTATAATGATGAGCTGAAGCTGTAATCGATCCTCTGTGTCTGTGATGGAAATGTGGTGGCCTGGCAAAGAGACAGTTCATCCTCTGTGAGGTTGGGCCATCGTTCATTGTTTACTGCTAATAACTGGAAGTCTGACTTGAGTCTGAATGATGATCTGCAGGCAAGTTTGGTTGACATTGTTTCCCTTTTTGACAAAACAGTTTATTTTCCTTTGGTGGGGAGGAGAAGACCATTTAATTAGCAGTAACCCAATATGATTTTTGTCTTAGGCGAGCTGTTGCCTTGTCCTGTCACACCCTTATGTGATGAGTAGATAAGGATGCCTGCACAGCTCTGATGACATCAGTGATTGCTCACAATTGTAACTGCAGCTGCCTTTTTTCCACTGTGGCAGGGACCGACTTGAGATGCATAAGAGGTGGTCACAGCAATCATTGACTTCCTCCTCCTTTTTTGAAGGTCATAAACACATCTCCTGTCGAGAGCTTTCACGGGGAAGGCTCCTGAAACCCCCTTTACTATTCACCATTCCCCTGGAGGAGCCGCTGTGTCTGCAACATGAATGATGCTCGCGCGCGGCCATACCACTGGCTAAATCCTTAACAAAAACCATTACATTTTTTTCAGGGGGCTTGCTCGTGTCTGTTGCCTTCTGTTTTTTTTCCTCCCTCGTGGTCACTGACATATCACTCCAGAGAGGGCAGCTGTGCGGAGAGCTGTGATTTGTAGGTAACGACAAGGCCATTTCAAGCCTTGAAAGGGTATGGGGACTTGAAGCATAGGCTTATTATGCTTTAAAGTATTTGTGGTCATAGAAATTGAATCAATAGCACAGACCTCCGAAACACTACCCCTCCACTCCCGACCCTCTTTTTTTTTCTCCTCCTCGTGATTCATACTCAAGCCTTTAAAGAGAAAAAAGATGCACTTTACATTCTGGTGGGAGGTCGTCACCTTGCGTTTCATACAAAGCTGTTATTTTCTGTGTCAGAGGCTTATTCCAGCTTGGTAACAATAGAAAATAGAAAAACACAAAGGGAAAGACTTCACAAACACCTGTGCAGTGTCGTGTCACAAGTGGGCATGAATACGCGTGGAGAAACATCGGAGTTGACCAAGATAAAGGAAAAGAAAAATATGGACAATTTTGAGCGGAGGTGAAAACTATTCTCGGAGTATAATCACCTAAAATTACTTTTTATCATCGAGCAGCGTTGGGCGAAACTGCATCGCGTTGAGGTGTGATACTCACCAGTAACAAAAGAAACACATTTCTGTTGTTAGTTTTAGGCAATTATGTTGTTCTTTCAGTTACTCTAGGTTTTTCCATTATCCGCATAATGACTCAGACTGGACTTTCCTTCTACGCACGCTTGTCCGAAAAACACTCTCAGCTCTCGTCAAAAAGGCCTTCACAGAGACAAGAGGGAATATGTTCAAGAGACATTACATTTGTTTGGGTTGTAGAGTAACGCAAAAATAACAAACTACTTCAAAATGAGAGTAACAATGTAAAAACAAACTCAGCACTGCTGAATGTGGACCGGACCAATCAGAATTCTTCATGAATTGCTACATGTTCACAGCTTTGAAATTCGAGATTGCCTCCAAGTTTTCCAGCTCCTTATATACAACTCTATCCACCGTGGTCTTCATGGTGGTATTCATGCTGAGATTAGGGAAAGCTGCATTAGAAATAATTGATGATGGTGCTTTTCCATTAATATCCATGTGGGGCACAAGGACACGAACAGAGCATCAGGAATAAATACAGTCATGAAAAATGGAAAGTGGCGAAAGTGTGCTTCGAACTTTTGCAAAGGAATTATCAATATGTCTGTTAGATGTCAGTTCATAATCCAAATGTAAGCTACTTCAATGCCCAGTTGAGTTATAGAATACATAACATCTATTTTTTTTTCTAGTCTTACATTTTTTCCGAGACTATTTTAAGAGTATGAGCAATTATCTCAGTCTTTTCTGGCGAAGTTGCTTAAAAACATTGAGAATACTCATCTTGACGATGTAACAGGTGACAACCTCGTGGTTGGAGAGGGTGTTAGAAGTCAATCTTTTTCACGCACAATTACCATGATTCACCTACGTGTTTTTTTGAGCTTGGTAAATGTCATTCTCGCTTCACGCAATTTTTCTGTTGGTATTGCTTTATTATAAATGAAGCCAATTATCTGGCTCTGTCAAAACCTAATCTTTTCTGTCTTAATTCCCTTTACAAAGCTTTGATTTGTCAACGCCAACTGGTGGAAGCAGCTGTGTGGCACGGCTCTGTTTGAGATGATGAATGTCGTCAGTGAGTTCAGTCAGAGCAACTTGTGATTGGGTCTCTGTGCTTAAGCACTCTCCCAAAATCAAAGCATTCTGGTCATGGCTATTGGATACAGAACACTGATAATTTGTACCACATATGTCTTCCACTGCATGTTTTTTCTTCAGTTGCCAACAATTATGTCAAACTGTTTTTGGAGATTTGCTGCTGTTGCTGTGCGGATCAAGTATCTCTATCCGTTAACAGCATTAGTGTGAGGAGGCCACAGCTTTGGTTGTTTGATTGCTTGTTCCTCTTGATACAGTCGTTGTTTCACTCTTTGGGTGTATCCTCCTGTTGCTATGTGAACTTCCACCAGTCAGATTTCTTCATGATTGCACGCCATGATGGACAAAAATGCACACATACTCACACACATACACACAAACTTTTTTTAAGCTGCTGTGTTGTGCAGTTCACCTTAGCGGGCAAATAGACACATGACTGCACCTGATCCCTTCCCCAACATTGGCGTAGCATGGGGCCGCGGACTGTTGAGACGATAGACTGCCTTCATAACAATCACACCTCATTTACTGTTTGCTTGGCCTCTGGGATAAAAATAGAGCCTGCAAACAGTGTCCCCAAGTCGAGTGCAACCCTCCCTACAATCCGCCAGCTCCTTTCCCCGGGCCCCGCCGTCATCTCTGGCTCACCCCACTAACCTCAGGGGACAGATGGAGACTCCGCGCTCGCGAACGTGACCTCCATATCTTATTCTTTTTCCCTTCCCTGCAGCATCATCATTATAAACCTGAGCAGATGTCTCGGCCCCTTGTGCTCTTTCTCGCTCTCTCTGTCTCTGCTGTTACCTCTCTTTCTTTCACTGCAGGACCTTCTCTCAACCAGCCACCACTCAAATAAAAAAACAACAACATTTACACACACAATCAATAGGCTACTATACAATTACCTAATATACACTATGAATCTTAATCTAAATCAATTGAATAAAACAAGCAGCGTAATGAGAGTTAATAAAGCATGGATGTATTTTGATTTAATTATGTTTTGTCAGATTAGTTTTTGCTTTTGGGATAGTTTAGAAGCCTGCTTTATTAACATTGTGTTAGAGACATGTTGATTCACATCTCCGCTATTTGCATTTGATGATCTAACCTCCGAGTGTCATCCTAATAAATGAATCCATCTCAGCAAATTAAGCAAGCGACAGTTCAGAATTGATCCTTGATAAGGATTTTTAATGAGTCCAGATTTTTCACTGCAACTTGATAAAAAGTAATTTTACTCCAATTTGCAATTTAAAAACTTGTTAAAATGCTGTTCTAAATTAGATTTTGGGTGAGAGTTATTCCAAGTTTGAATTTTTTCAAGCACTTCAACTTGTATCAGGTAAAACCTGATGGATAATGATTATATTATTGCTTCTGTCCATCAGAAAACACCACAGGGTGGAATAATCGCAGTAAACACAACGTGAGCACAGTGAGAACTGTCTGAGTAAAGAAAAAAAAAACCAACACATTTTCACTTCAATAGATTTTGAGCTATTGTTGAAAAAAGATTTATTCCTTCAATGTGTTTATGAAGATGAATCTGTCTATTTACTATTTTTACTCACAGTTAAAATCATTCCTTCCCATCATTCCAAACACATTTACCTGACACAGGGAATAATATTTTGCTCAGCGTGATACATAAATGGGCAATGAAGCCGACTGGGGTGTTTTGTCTGCGTCGTGTCCTATCTTTACAAGTTAAGGCAAATTGTTGGACGCCACGCTGTGGATTTTGCTCACCTGTCTACTTGGCTGCCTCACTTCAGCTGCCCTGTGGAAATGTTTTCTGCACCAGTGGTGCTTGTAGACGCACATTCTCGCACTTTACAATTTTCCCGTATCCGTCTTTCCTTCCCCCTGCTCCTGCACGCTCATCTTATCAGCACTGCGAGCCTGCAGTCCATCCCAGTAAGCAGCCGGGTTATTTGAGGAAGAATTGAGTCATGGTAAAACAGGTTAAATTGGCAATGGGCTCTGAAGGCCTGCCGGCGTTTCCATTACTATCGATCAACCACGCGGCCTGAAGGCCTCAAGTGGACGGGAGTTTGGCTGACACGAAAACCTTGCAGTTCTCCCCATAACTTTTTTACTCTGTTGACTTCAGCTGTTTTGCTCCTTGCTTGTAAAGCTGTCGCCGAAAAACAAGACTGACCCACATAGAGTCTCATTTTGTGAACACTGTGCATAATTTTAGGTATGAAGCAATCATACCACAAGAGTAGAAGCTTTTTAAAAAATAATATAGAAAAGTCTGTTTGTTCAACTTCTATTTAGAACTTGAGATAATCTACACAATGCTGCTTTCTGCTAGATGTTCCTCTCACGTTCCAGAGACCAATAGGTTAGGTTGTAATCGATAGCATGTCATCTCCTGCCGAAGTATTTGTGACCTTTTCTGCAGATGGAGTAAAGCACCATCTGGTAACTTCAGTCAGATATGAAGAAGTGTTTCCACAACATTCTTCCATGACCTTATGTGAAGTGCTCGGCTGATTATGTCTATTATGTTTGCTTTCCTCAGAGCTTGGGTGACAATTACACTGGCCTCTGTGTTTGTTATGTTCTCCTTCAAGCTCTTGTACCTTGCATTCTAATTAGATGGCTTTTAATAGAGAATGTTTATTGCTCCTTGCAGGCCCTCTATTTTCTGCGCTGGAGTTAATTAGCCCTATGTCATGTGATAACCAACATAGAGGACATCCAGACCTATGCTCACGCTATGAACATTGTCCTTCGTGTATCAAAGGCAAAATACGGGGCATTGGAGAGATTATGCGCTCTTTGTCTGAGTTGTCCTCAAAGTTAAGATAAGTATGAAGATGTTTTTGATGTTGCTATATTGAAGAGAAACTGTTGGACATCCTTTTGACCGGCAGGGGTCATTCTGTTCATCAGATACCAACTGAACTGATACAAACTGTAACTTATTGTGAGGTATTTCACTACAACTCAAATTAGTTTCCCAAGATTAAATTGATGGTTTATCAAAAAGCAATAAGTGATCCACTGAAATAGGATGAAATGTGGTAAAAGGGGAACAGAGGTTCACATGTGTAAGATGTTGAACTTTAATACCTTGTGATTTCTATCACACTGAATATTGTCGTACATGACAATGGCTCATCAATTCGATTGTCCTCATAGCTGTGGAAAACTCCGTCTCTGTTGGTTGGTTTTTTGTTCAAAATTTATTAGCACAATATAACAAATCAGTTCAAAAACAGTCCAAGTGGTTGTTTGGACTGTGATTTTGTCGCCCACCACAGCCATCTGACAGTGT
>JAUESF010000048.1:8807788-8818418 GCA_032274765.1 Malacoctenus tetranemus
TCAGCTGAGGGAGAGGGAGATGAGGGCCTGTTCTTGCATCATATGTCTGACACACACAGGCTGATCATGTCTACTCACAGTGGTATGTGACACAAGTTATAACTGTTTTGTGCTACAAACTAGCAACGCCACTAGTCTATTCTCATTATGATTTGTTTGATTTTTTTCAGTTTCTGAGTAATTTTTTTTATAGTTTTGGTATCAGTTCAAACATTTGATCATGAAAAATTAATTGCTGAGTACACCTGATTATTTGATGTCATATACCGAGAGAATTACCGACTGCTTTTGAGGCGAGCCTCATTTTAAAAATATTACATCGGGTAAGGTCAGTTTCCATCAAGTGCTCGTGTTATGCTGTGCCCTTCACTGTGTGGCCAGTCTGTGTCTTTCAATTCTGGCAAATTAACCTCACTTGAGGAGAAGTACAGACAGATACTTGCTTTTATTCTCCGAGCCAGAAGCTTTCCTCCTAAACAAGGCCATGGATGGAGCATGTGTTTTTGCTTTGCATCTTTTCCTTTCTCACTGTTGCTTAAAGCCATTTTATAACTAGCAGTTCCTGTCACTTGCTCCACTCTCATTAGGTTTCTTTCATTTCTGCTTGTTTTGGTTGGATATTTTCTGTCTCTCCTCTGTTTCATATTGATGCAATGATAAAGACAGGAATGATCACTTGTTTTTGCCCAATTCATTTGGCCTGAAAGTGGTCCTGGTCCAAGAACATCACACAATGATGCAACACTATTTTACACCGCAAACACAACCTGAAATTTATATTTTTAAAAAATCTGTTTTTGATTAATTCAGGATCTGAAAAATTAAAATTTGCAATTTTTCATTCATTTTTTTTACCTTTCTCACTCTGCTGAACTCATGAAAATCTTTTGCAAGGGCCACATAAAGTTGAACTTGAATGAGACAAGCTTTAAGCACATTAGTTTGACATCACATTAGCCATTTTTGCACTCATTCTCCATCATTATCACTTATTACACTGACGTGTCCTTGCTGCAGGAGAGAGAATCCTTCTAGGTGTTCTAATCTGCCAGTGTAAGGTGTGTGTTATGTGCTGTAACTGCAGGGTCATATGTGGCAGCTCGCATACTGCCTACATCAACATAATAGGAACCATGCAGCAGAAAAATCAATGTATCTGACAAACACAGTTGTTCCAATCCAATAGAGCCCAATGGTGGCCTTTGTTTGGTACCCCCGACTTGAAAATCTTTAAAAATCACCGCCGACGCAGTAACATTGGTCTGACCTTTTCAATTTTGCTGACCAGCTTGGAGACCTAAATGGGCTGTACATGGGGATGTGTTTGTTTATGTGGGATGTTAGATGTGGGATGGATAGATGTGTAATCCCTGACAAATCCCCAATGCATGTTGCAATCACAGCTACAGTCTTGTCATGATATTAGAATCCAGACAAAGTAATGAAAAAAAGTGTTTTTGTTTGCATACTTATAACGGGCAATGGGGGATGGAAGGGCAACAGTATCATCTGCTACTCCACTGAATGCCATTTGAAATGCACTGTAGCCAACTTCATACATGGTGCTTCAGGGCTGTGGTGTTCCTCACCCAGTGCCAAGAAAGCAAACCTGCAAACCCTTTGCGATTTGAAGTAGTGTGTATGTTCCCTTCAAAATTCCACTGAGGATTACTGTGCTATTTAGCTCATGCCTCGCATCCAGCTGAGTCGAAGTGCTCCCGGTTAAAGGTATGCTGGAGGCAACATCGCTGCTGCAGCAAGCTGGAGTAGGCAGGAAAACGGAAAGGCTGCGAGGCAAAAGTACTCTGATACTGTCAGAAACAATCTTCATCACGGCCTGGCACCCCTCTGCTCCAGCCACCTCTGCTCATTACCCCCGTCGTCCGGAAACACCAAGCAAATTCTACTAACGAGTGTTTGATCAACACGAAGCGCTGTAGCAGAAGAAGACAGGCAACCTGTTCATGACTCATTTTCTCTTTCTCTCTACCTTACTCTCTCCTCTACTTTAGTCTGTATTTTCTCTCTCACCCGTCCTCCTCCCTCAAGACAGAGGAGAACAAAGGGAGAGACAGAAGAAAAGCAATATAACCTCTTGGCCCTTATCTGCGGAGCACACCAGAGCATGTCTGGCCTCAGACGTGGCTTTGCCTGTCCTTTGAAGGAGCTCATCTCCCTTTGATTTCAGCCAAATGGTTCAGCACAGTGACAGATGCTCAACTTTCCATCTGCCGCTCTGACACCCATCTCTTTAGTGTTGTTGAATATAACTGACTTTGTTTGTACTGTCTGTCTGGCTGTCTGAATAAGGTTGTGACACGGAAGCTGATGTGAGTGCCAATGTAAGAAACTGTGACTAGAGGACCGTTCATTGAAAGACTTGAAAGAAGCTCCTCGCTGCGTTCGCCGGGTCGTCCGCGGTGTCTTGGCTGCATTTCTGCGTGAACATTTTAGTGGTTTAGTTGATGCGCTGATACTGAGTGATTTAATGAGGATTCTTAAGGGTCATCATCACATTACCTTGACAATATTCCTGTGAGATGGGCCGGAGAAAGACATAAAAATTCGAGCCAAGGAGACCCACTGAAAGCAGCTTTTTTATGGGATGAAATTAGAGTCAGCAGAGGGGACAGATATTAGAGAGCGGATATGATTCAGGAGGGAGAGCATGACGTAGCACGCCTCTTAATAGATAAGTGTTAATTTTATGATTAAGGATGAAAGCTGCTCAGATAGAAGTTGGGAGGTCATATTGAACACTCTCCTAAATAATAAACAGTAAAACCATCTCTTTTCATTAGTGCTTTTTCTGGGGTCACTTCTTGAGATATTCTGCTTTCACCTTGAGCTGTATCACAGTATGTCTGACAGGCTGACTGGAGGATCATCCTGGCCAGGCTCTTGAAAAGATGTTTGCGCTCATGCAAGCCAAGTTGCCGGTCCATTACAGGGCTAGCACTAAAACTCTTCCACTGGAAACGTTTAATCACCAGTAAACCAAACATATGTGGGAAGAAGCCACGATCCTGGGCGGAAGGAACAATGCAGATAGGGTGAACATGCAAACTCCTTTTCCTGTAACAGAAGCTGGGTCTTCTTGCTGTTGTCAGTTGACAAGTTGGTGTGGCCGCTGCTTGATTTACTATTTCACATCCAGGCAATTTTGATTTATGCATGTGGTTCAAGTTGGGGGGTACAGTCGGTGGCATCGAGCGACTTACGCTAATAGCTCAAGCACCTGTTTCACTGTCAGCACATCAGCAGCCTGCAATGCAGGGCAAGAGGTGGAAAAGTGGGAGGAGTGATTGAAAAGATGGATGGATACATGAATGGCGTTCACTGTGAGAAACTGAGGTGGCTCCATGACTTTTGTAAATCCCTTTTCCCTGGCACAAGTGCCAGTACGTGCTGGCACATTCAGCATTTGGGTATCTTTGCTCAAGCGATTTTTTTCCCCCCCACTTCTTTTTTATCTTTTTTGTGTGTCTGTGTTCACGTGTTATTACTTTCCTGTAGCTCTGCTAAAAGTGTCGCCTCGCTGTCTTCGAGAGCTGCCACGGCAAGCACAGTGTGAGATTTGTGGTGTTGAAGAAGTTGCCTGCTTTTAAGGCATCCAGGGAGGAAGAGATTTTTTTCCCTTCTTTGTCTTTCAAGCAAATCCACAGGGTGGACCATCATTCAGAGAATTATGCTTGCTGAAGGTCACAATAACAGACCTCTGTTCCATATCACTCACTGTTTCCCGTAACAGCCTCTGCTGGGAGCCCCTCTCTCCTGTTAGTTTATAGAGTAAACAATTTTTGGATTAAGAACCTGTTTTGTTGTGTTCAAGCAAGTGAAGGAACTGAAAGTTGTGCAGTTGGTTGTGTGACGAGGTGTGTGCCGCTTGGTTTAGGCAGTCTGGGTTTTTAGGGTATTGTCTCGCGGTCATGCCGCCTTCACACTGCATTCCCTCCGTTTAATTTATGTAAAGGTCAAATTTTGGTCCATGACAGGCTTTCGTCTCAGCGCGGTGTCTCCGTAAGCAAACCTCTAACATCATTTTTGCCCAGCAGCCAGACAGGCAGCAAGGCCGGTTTCCAGGAATAGAAAGTAGGACTGGGCTCGTGATAAGACCAAGAGCCCGGGGTTCATTTTGCAATACATACTAATCACCGAGATAATGTTCTTCACTGTTAAACAATATTCTCATATCAGAGGTAGAACCTGTATCTTTTACCATGTGCTGCCTCCTTATCTCCCATTACCTCCTTCCGCTCCTCAGGGATGTGTCACTGCCGGGCTACCTGTGACTCCTGTCATCGGCTCTGTATGTGAATGTGGATGTCATATTTTGTGATGAAATATCAGACTGACCCGCTCTCTCCTGTGTCTACCTTGTGGCTGTCACTCTGAGACTGTGGTGAAATCACTGTCCTCCAGTTGTTCTGGGTGTGTCCTTTTCTTGCTGCCTAATCAAACCTTCCTCTGCCTGTTCTGCCTCCTCACTAACCAAGTGGCCACAAGCACACTCACCCTGCCTCTCTGCAACTCTCGCTGCATATCTGCTCGCCAGGTTCTTGCTTTCCTGCCCAACTCAGCATCCCACTATCTGGCTGTTTATTTCCCAGCTGCTCCCCTTATCAGCTTAGCCGGCTGTCTCCTTACTACCTGCAAAACAAGCTTCAACTACTGGATGTGTGGCGCTGTTATCCCGAGCTGTGACCAGCACTCCATAACCGCTAACAGAGTGTTGTTACTGACTTCGGGAACATTAATATTCTATGAGGTGGTTTGCAGTCCAACATCAATTAAATGCAGTTATGAGGATGTTTATTGATGAGGAGCTAGTTATTTGGTGAGTGAAATTGGGAGGGGAGTTAAATTTTTCTCCAGTCTCAGCAGAAGAGGTGGCCGTTACAGCAGGTCAGGAGTGTAGTTCCCTTTGTGTGTGTCATTAACTTCATGGCCCGGCGCGGTGTTTTTAATACCTTCAGGTGTCGTCAGTGATTGGAGCTGTAAACTCACAGTGTTGGGTTACAGCACGCGACGGTGTCTTGAAGGCCAGTCGTACTTAATGCCCTCATGAGTCTCACACTGGCAAATATGAAATCATATGCATGCATTAAAGATGTGAAAATGTCAAACTTTTGCAATACAACTGTTGACTTATGTGTGGTGTATTGTGGCATGGGAAAATCAACAGTGCCACTAACCTGGCAAGACATTACTTGGGTTGTATTTTGAACAAAGGCACTCTAATAAGACTGATTAATTGATTGATTGATCAGTATATATGCATGATGCTATATGAATTCCAAAAAGCGAGTGTGTTTGCACATTTGTACATTTGGTGACCTGCGTGTTGTGCAATTTTTTTTCTTCTTCTTCTGTAGTGTAACATCAAGGGCTCGGGATTTGGTTTCCAACGCACTTAACAAGTCATGCCAGCTAATATTTTACTGCCTTTGCTATGCGGGCTGATTCACTGTGTGCCATCATCTCAACTGTGGTTATGGATATGAATCAGCCAATAGGGTTCTGTAAGCACAAGGCTGCCCTGCTGCTTGGCTGATAAGTGGGCCACACAGAGAAGATGGAAAATACTCAGGGCATTTTCACTCCCTCTCTCTCCCTCCTTCTGTCTCGCTCACTCACCCTTTTCTCGCTCACACAGCTCCTCTTTCATTTATACTCCTCCCCTCACACTCCTACCTCAAACTCTCTTTCACATCCCGTTACCGTCTCTCTGTGTCTATGCTGTTCTTTTAAGTGATGGGGTTAAACTAGAGGAGACAGAAAACAGTGGGGCGCCCTTCAATGCTTGAAGCTGCTTTTTGAAGTTCTTCTTTAAAGTTATCCCTTCCCGCACTCAGTTCAGTAGTAGGTGGCTGTCATCCATTTCATCCTTGCGTCTTTGTAGTGACATGAGGTGCGTTGTGTCGTCTTTACCTAGCGGTGTCGTCATTTTTCATTACAAACATCCCTGCCCTTCTGCCTGCGCGCAGGATACAGTTGATGCGAGCGCCTGTGACACTGTGACAATTGCAAAGCACACCTCTATGGTCCTGTGAGCTCCGAACAAAAGACTCTGTTACGTTTCATCCGTCTGTGGTATTCCCGTCCAGTGAGAGCGCTTCACCCATTTGTTCTCACCCGGCACCGTCTGCAACAATATGGCTAATTTCCTGAGCATAACAAAACTCCTTTGCAGACAGTTCTTGCTGTTTGGTCATGAGAAATTAATGGAGTGCTGCGCAAATATTGCAGATTTATTCTTCTGAAAGGAATCAGCCTCCCACCAGTGTGTGATTTGCCCTGCAGAGGGAATGAGTAAGCAAAAATATCCTGTTGAATGATAGTCTGGGCATGACCATATAGTGGTGATTCCCTAACAGTCTTAGTAGCAACATTATTTCGTCTGTTTCTTGGTCCTTTAAGAAAGTAGCATACATCGGCTTTGTATCCCCTGTGACCGGCTGGCAGGCAGCTGGCTGGGCTGTGGTAGCAGAAAATGCCCTGTAAATAAAGAGGGCTAATTTTGTTGCCGGTGGCGGCGATGTGCAAGCTGACCTTATCAGCAGAGCCTCGGCCTTTCTATTCCATCCTCTGCAATTCACCTACCCTGCCCCCTCCCTCGGCACAGGCGGCCTTCTGTGCGGAGCTTGATTTCAATAACTTCTCAACCGAGAACGGCGGTGAAATGCAGAGTGAGAGAGAGCGAGCGAGAGAGAAAGAGATTGAGCAAGCAAGCAAGGGTGCCTACCTCCTTTGCCGCCTCAGTAAACAGGTGATGCTATGCACCCATGTGCACTGGCACCCTTGTCCCCATACAAATGCATGGCAACAAAATGCAATTCTGCCCCGGCAGACAAGAGGCAGATTCCAGGGCGGATAGAAATGAAGGGGGGAAATTAACGAGGGTCTCATCTCAAAAACTGCGGTCGCGATGGCAATGCATTGACAGACCTTCACCAGGCATCCATCAGAGGTATTCAAAGGGTGTTTTAGCGTGGCGCTATTAACGCAAAGAGATGGGGAGATGAGAGAGAGCGCGCCGGAGCCGAGGTCCCAGCCACAGTGATGGATCACCTACATGCTGCAGCAGCCCTGCCATGCTGAACTCACCCTCAGAATTGATGAGCCACACCTATTGTCTCCTTGTCTCCCTCTTCCTCTCATATTCACCCCCCCTCCCATGCACCCCTCCCCCCTATTATTTCCATATCTTGGGTTTCTCTGTGTCTCCTCTCGCTCTCATTCCAATTCTTTCCAGGTTCCCCATGTCTCTCCGGCCTATCTCCTGCTCCACCTTTATCCTGGCTCCGTCTCTCTTTTCATTGCCTTCCCTGCGTTCTCCCCCATGCCTTTTGACTGCTCCACTCCACCCTGTGTGTCAACATCAAGCAGGAGGGCCACGGAAGTGCCATACTAATAAGGTTAGAGGGAGCATCTCTGTTTCTCATGGTGACACCTTTATAAATGACAGGAGCACAAGGCCCTGCTGGTGTTCAATCACCTCTGCAGGGGCTTGCCCACAGGAAAACTCAGCCTGTGCAGCGCACGAGTGAGTGTGTGTGTGGGCACGAGCGCATGTCCGTGTGTTAGTGCCTCGGTGGGTCTTGCAGCAGCCAGGTTTATGGTGGATATAGTTGGAGCGGACAACAGCATTAGGGAGGGAACAGATCTGGAGGCAGACTGAAGACGAAGGAGAGAAATGACAGCCTGGAGCTCATCTGACCAGCACAGCCTTGTTATGACTCCCTGATACGTGCACCAGGGGCACACAAAACAGACACTTATTGCCTTACACCACCTCTCTCTCTGCTCTGTAGTCTGCTGTCTCTCAGATTCACTTTATGGGCTCCACTGAGGGGCAGGATGTTATCTGCTTGTGTAGGACCGTCCTTTGGGCCTCTCCTCGCTGACTGTTTTCTGCTCCGTGTCAATGCTAATGCGTTCGGCCCAGTTAGATATTTTGGTTATGTTTTCATGTTCTGAGGTTTTATTGAATATAAAATAACAATATTCAATTAAGGAGGAGCGGCAGTGGTCATCATCACCTCAGCGTGTTTGAACAGTTAACCCAAAGCCATGCACTCATTACAAGACATAGCTCATGAATGTGTTCCAGGCAACATGGTCACTAAGTGCTTCTCATCCAAACCTGCTCACCATGTTTATGTAGTGTTACAAAACAGACGAAACAAACTGGTGAGTTCTGTTAAGCTGCTCGAGGACAAACAAGGTTAGTGGCTCTAACAATTACTTTAGGATTTAGTGGGTTTTCTCTCAGCACACAGGAAGCTTTAGACCCAAATGTCATGAATGGCAGAACAGGAGCAGGCAGATCATTGGAATGGCATCAGGAAGCCAGCAGGTGATAATCTCCCCGCAGCGCTCTTCCTATTACAGTTCTTCTTAAGCTGCGAGGAATGGCAGCCTATATCTGTAACAGAGGAAAAGGCTTCTGTGTTTGGCTTTTTGTAGTGTGCGCAGAGGCACAAGAGCGAAGTGCGCGTGCTTGTATTGGAATGCTGATGTGTATTGGCTGTGCAGCGAGGATAATTGGAGAGAAAATCGGGAGACGGCTGTGAAGCTTGCAACACTTCAGCTATGAACACAGGCCACTGAATTGACTGCAGCGTCATCATTCCTGACCATAAAAGCTGCTCAGCCAGTCAATGCAGTCTGGGTTCATTCTCTCCACGCTGCCCAGTCGGAGCTATTTTTAGCCTCTCCGTGCAGCGTGGCTCACCCGTCGCTGGAGCTACCTGGATATGAGGGCTTTGTCACTCCTGCAGGCTGGAGCAGCACTGATCTCGCAAGCTTTACAGCTTCCTATTTCCACAGCTGGAGCTGCAAAACAACTCCTGCAGCGGTGGGAATGATCAGAGACCGACAAGAAAGAAAGCAGAGAAATCACTCTGTTAAAGTCATGCTACGTGTTTCAAGCTAAAATGAAACAACGGCAAATTTGCATCTGACTTACAGTTGATGTGATAACAGATGAAATTTTTAAAAAGTTTGGTTATAATCAGCTTTTTAAATGTAGGATTAAATAGGTTTTATTACTCTTTTCTGATCATTTCTGGTTCTAGAATTTTTGGATCTACAGTTTTGGAAACTAGGAATAAACTTCTATTTTCTGAAGGACATATTCCTCCCTATGGTAACCACAAAATATATTCCACATATCGTTTGGACAGCGTGTGATTTAAGAAATCCATGAAACTCAAAGTCGATTCAAAATAAAGGACAGGAATGAAAGGATGGCAACGGGCGTACCGGTGTGTTGTGATGGATTTCCCGCAGACTTGTACAGTATGCGATACTGCGAGGCACTTTTCCCTGTGTTTTACATGCGTCGTTAGTCACAGAGATTTTGTTTTGGTAGTCTTTTTCCTACAGGTACACAAACATGCGCCTATTAAATCAGCATAATATTATTCTGTATTCCCTGGCATGGTAAACAAATGCTCCAAACGGATTTATCTTAAATGACTTCACTGCAATCCCACGGTGCATTAGAGCTGTTTGAATGCAGCGAGAGCTCAGAGACTCTCCGTCAGGGTCCCTCCTAATAGTTTCTCAGCTCCTCGTCTTCCTCTTGGGTGTAGCTTTGCTGGCATAAGCTCCTCCATGTTGCACATGTGGCCTAAACATTGATTCATGTTACATCATTTTTTAGTGGCAGTTTCAAGGAGCATGCGTTTCTGTCCTGGACTTTTTTGATATCTAGATTTTTTGGGGGAATTATGTAACAAACGGGCAACACTTGGGAATGATGAAACTTAAGAAAAACAAGCTGAACCACCGTTGAGTCGCGTCATGGTAATAGCCCACAACCTCTGAAAAAAAACCCTCTTTCGCTCAGACACCAATATCAGACTGCGCTGCCAGAGATAACACGTCCCAGTCCCACTCCGCGCTGCTCGTGGGCTGCTGTGGCTAAATTCGGTTTCTCAATGGGTGGTAATCTGAGGATTAATGACAGCAACACATCTGCCAGTCATGTGGTAGCGTGACACAGATGGCAGGGAATGCACACGAGGGACGCAGACGGGGAAAAGGCGAGCTCTGCCGCTCTGTCATTTGTCCCTTACAAAATGCCTTTGCAAAGCTGTAATACACTCAGTCAAACAAATCCAAAGACTTCAAGTGCACCAGTCTTGTCTTGAAGTCTCGTGCCACTGTATGATGGGATGTTTATTTGCTCTTAGTTTATTGTGAATTGTCTCTTTAAAGTTCTAAGATCTGTTGTCTTTAAATGTCCCTTTTCTTTTTAACATTTCTGCATTTGTACAATTGTTTTTCTTTGTAGTCGCATCATTTCTCTGCTATAAAACTGGCATGTTGAATTATTTAACTCTTCTTTCTACTATATTGCATTTACTTGCATCTGTTGAGTATGGCCATCAATGGCCCCCACAACAATAGGAACAGACATTGTGGCTGATGTGATAGGAGTCCCATTGGCGTTCAGTGGCACAGTAAGAGCACACATCCAATATGGAGGCAGAAAAAAGATGATCCTAACAATGCCTCTGGCAGTGCCTCTGGCTACAGGGCCTACACGCACGCACACACACACACACACACACACACACACACACACACACACACACACACACACACACACACACACACA
>JAUESF010000048.1:8831218-8842981 GCA_032274765.1 Malacoctenus tetranemus
CCATACAAGGAAATGGATGTAGCCCAAACACTGTGTCTGCCTCATTTCCCTCAGTAAATGCACAAACACGAGACAAACAAACATTCCCTTTGTCAGCACACTCTCACCACCACGAACACCCCTTAAAGCTTTACACAAAGCGTCAAACATCTCATCGCAAACCAAAGAGTAGAAACTCGAAATCCTACTAATTGTCTGGGAGTGCATAAACCAACATATGCAACTCCGATTTAATGTTATTTATCGACGTAGTTCGACACAGAAATGTATAGATTGAATCAGTGGGTTTCTTATGGGCCAATGTGTTCAGTCAGCACGTATTGTTTTGCACCAGTGAGCACATGCAGTAGGTGAAAGCAGGACAGACTTGGTTAGTCGAGACAGAAAAGTTTTCCCAGCACAACAACATGACTCTGCACATTTCTCGCTCTTGGCCTGTCTGACTCCCAGTCTGTCAAACACCATGTAACTTGATTTAAGGTCCATTTGTTTTTGATAACACCATTAGGTTTTTATGAAGTGTTATTTAATATGTCAAATATTCCCTGTGGAAGAAACAAAGGCCCCTTGAAAACCTCGAAATCAGCTTAATATTTTTGGACACTTTTGTAGATTTGCTGAGTTCTGGTAGAACATAGTGTTCTCCAGCACTTCTTAACAAAGGAGAACCGATTCAATGTGGAATCTATCTATTCAGTGATTGTCAGCAGAGCTGCTTACATGCAGCCAAATGTACAATGTAAATCTATGTGGGGAGAAAAAACCCACATTTCTACGGCGCGTTTGTGACCTGCTGTCTTTGGCCTTGTTCCCTGCAGCCTTTATTTGACGTCCAGAAAAATGAAACTTTTGTTTTGCTCCCTCTTCAATCTTTGTTTTAAAGCCCTTGTTTTGTCTGTGTGAACAAGGTGCTATTGTTGGGCCAGAAACCTTTTCTGATAGCCATGTCACCTTTCACATTCAATTGCTGCAATACAAGTGAAATCATTTGTCATTCTTTCTGGGCCACTGAGTGAAATATGACTCATCGGCCTCAGAAACGTTGACTTAAAAAAAAAAAGCATATTGGTACAACTGCGCCTTTGTCTCGAATCTCCTCCTTCTCCTTTTCCCCTCAGTCAAACTGAAGGAATGGCTTCCATTTAGACACTCCTAACGGTCACTCTTAATGGCTTTTTGTGATTGAAGTTATTTATGGCAAGATTAATTTTGATCTGTCAGTCTGGACTGGAGAAGGGAGGGAAAAAAATGCCCATTAAGTGATTGTCCCTAAAGGCTATACCTTGTTGCTGACCACGATGCTTCTCCTTTTATAAAAGGGAAGCGAGGAAAGTTGCATGCCAAGTCCTGGGATGATTTAGCTCATTAAGTTGGGGTTTGAATTGCAATACAGCTGGCAGAGCTTGGCTTTAGGTGTGAAAATGTCAATAGCAGAGAGTGCCACGTCTCCCCTGTCAGCCCTGACGGAAGACCAACGACCAGCCAGGCTGCCATTTGTCTTCCTGAGTGAGTTTTCTAATAACCGTAATGGCTGTGGCAATAAATTACCAACAGCCTTGTCACAGAGAACATAGTGCAGCATTTAAATCTAACAAAGAGCAACCCCCCCCCCTTTTCCCTGCTCTCCCCCAATTTTATTTTTAAAACTTAGTAACTCCCTCGCTCCCTGAAGGAGCACTTCAAGCTCATAGTGAATAGCCGAACCCCCGCTGCAGAGCTCAAGTATACCGCGTCCCCACTGGACAGAACATCCTTGACTCCCCTCTTTCTAAAACACTAGAAGTGAACATTTCATGGCATCCTCGTGGCAGACTTCTTTCTTATGTAAAGTGGATCATAATGTTTTTTCGAGTTGAGGCGTTTGAATTATGCAGCGATGTCCTGACCGGACTGGTCACTCGTCTGATCGACTTCCACTTTCGCGAAATAACAAATTAGGGCTGATGGCTGATTGGAATGAGATGTCATCTTATCCTTGACCCCATCATCATGTGCCCTCGCGCAAGCGCGCGCTTTTTCCATCCCCCTCCTATGGAGTCGACTGCAGTCCCTTCGCGGGATGAGCGTGCTCAGTAATTGGAGCAGCGGGAGGCGATTTGTTCATGTCCTTTCCTTCAGTAGCAGCAGTTTGCCGGTGGGCAGCCCATGGAGCGATGCCATCCTGCCATTTGTCAGACGGGGTGCAATTTTCCCGGTCATCTGTTTCCATCCATAACTGAAGGTGAGGGGGAAAAAATGGTGAATGATGGCGACTTTCATATGGCTTCTCACAGTGCTGGAGCTCGCTCCTCCCAGCGACAAGCGAGCCTCATACTTTTCACCCCGGTGGCAAATTTCTCAGCACAGTGCTCGCAGTCTTCACATGCTCACTGTTTACAAATGACGCATTTCTCAGTACCGTGGTGCTCTGCTGATCTTTTGTTAGTGGACCTGCGGTAGAGAGGCAGATGGAGGAGGACTCTGTGCCTCCGGGAGGGCGTGTCATGTTGAAATGAAATCTGCCTAAAAACATTTGCCCCTTAGCAACAGGCGGGAGATTCCAGTCATTTTTGCCTCGTGCCTTAACCTCCTGCCACTCCGGCCCCCCGGGAGGCATTGTGAATGTCTCGGCTTCGATTTCCTCGCCCCTCACGTGACTCAAAGCCCAGAACGATAACGTACAAAGGTTAGATGAATGAATTAGCTTCAAACCAGGCCGGGTTTGATGTCGCGCAGTTCAAAAATACATCATTGGCTCTATCAGAGCTGTTTTCAACTGCGGTTAAAACAAAGTAATCTGCCTCACTGGCAATCAACGCTCTTCTTAGCGAGGCGCCATAAAACAAAGAAAGCCCGCAGTGTGCAGCTGTGCAGCATGATAAGCATGCAAACTCTGCCTCCCCAAACTTGGCTGATCACACACTTCCATCTCTCCGTTTACCAAAACCAATTATTTTTCCAATCCAAAGGTGCCCCTGATACCTCCCCCATCAGACCGATGCAGCGGGGACGCTCCAGTTCTAAAGAAGAGCAGTGGGTGGTATGGGCAGTGCCCGTCTGAGTGTAGGGAAAGACAAGCCGGGTTATTTGTAATCACAAATTGACGTCCTTTGTAGTCACGGGTTGGTGTGATCTGTGGGTTGGGAAGAGGCAGGCGTCATGTGAGGCGAGCCAGCTGCTCTGCCTTTCTTCCCTCCCCTCTGTAAAGGGTTTCCTTTCAAAGGCGCCAAATGTATCTCCTTTCAGCTTGGCAAAATGGAGTCAGTGTCGTTCATTCGAGCCCCCGATAAGATTGGACAGGTGTTAGCATGCCTGCCACACAACTAACTTCTATTCCTTTTGTCGCGCATTTGGAAGTGTGCAGAAATGTTTTGTCTGTTTTGCGAGTGTTTCTCTTTCCAAGTTGGGAGCTTTCCTCTTAATTAGTTTTTTATCATTTATTCTGTGTAGAACACATGGCTCTGAGTGCGTAGTCTGGTAATATGTGTGTCTCGAGGCTTTTTTTTTTTTTCAAACGGTTAATTTTTTTTTTATCATTCTAATTGAGAGCTAGATTTGTACAGCCAGGCTTAGCTGTCTCCATAAAAACAATTACAGATAAAGAAAACATGCTATTTTAGATATTTATCCATTTTAATTACTTCCATCAACAGAACTAAATAGTCTTTGATTTTTGTTCTTTTGTCGTGTTTTTTTTCACTTATGCTTTGGAAAAAAATCAAGTGTGATTGCAAATATCTTTTGGGACAATATTGTTATAGCCCCCCCCTCCACAGACTAACCAATAAATAAGTACTCATTTGCTTGGGTGCATTATCAAAAACGTGCACTATTTTTCTGTATAACAAGGCCAGAAAAAATTGACTTCCAACCGAGTTGTGAAAAAGAATTAGGAAAAAAGTCAAACTTGTTCCCTTTTCTGTAGCTGACGGAGTTTAGACGGGAGGCTGAATAGGACGAGCCTCTGAGTGCTCTTTAGATATCAATTCCAACCTTTGGGCTCCCAAAGACTTGTTCATATGTTAACGGCTCGCTTTGTTTTCTCACTGTCGCTTCTTCGAGAAGTGAAATAGCAGCTTGGAAAGTCAGGTCGCACCCAAACAAAGCCAGTGAGGGCAGGAGTGAATTTGAGCACACTGCCCATGAGCATGAGGCACTGCGAGTGCATCTGTTCAACGCCGCAGCCTCTGCTACTACCAAAGCTATAACGATGCACTGTGTACGACCCCCAGACGTGATTGATCAATAAGTCACTGCAATGAAGTGGCACATCGATTACACCAATGACAGGGCATTTACAGGTTTAATCTGTATAATGAGTGTAACCTTTTTCTTTCAGCCACCTGCTTTCTGCCTGGCACGGACCTGTCCAAGGCCAGCAGGGACCTGGGAAAAGGGGGTGGCGCGGGATAAGATGAATGCCTGTGTGTTGTAAGGAGTGTGTGTGTGGGAGAGCATGAGCTTGTGCAGACAACAGAGGTGGTAGGAAAAAAAATATGGGGATGGGATTGGGAGAAAGGGAAAAAGTGGTTTATGTGACAGTTGTGTTTGTGTCACAGCGGTAGGTAAGAGCACAGTGCAGGTGGAGGATAACCAGCGCCGCGCATTCGTATGCAGCGTAGAGAGGCCGGCGGTGATGAATGTGTGTCACAGTTAACTCGCGGCTCCACAGTCTCTGCAGCATGCAGTGTATCTTCTTCCACCTCCGGCTTTCACGGTCCTTCCCAAGCCGAAACAGCTTCTTCTTCTTCTCCTTTCCCAATGTCTTATTGCAGTGCAACTCCTGCCCCTCTAACCCCCACAGACAGGACGGTGCACACCAAAATTTTGGGTGCGTTATTTGGGCCATATCGTCTCAAACCCATTGCTGCTGAATTTTACTGCTTTTGTAAAATCCTCCTTCAATCTTTTTGTAATTTAAAATGCCACTGATCTAGAAACTAAACAATTATTCAAACGAAACCAAAACAAGTCCTGTATTAATTTTTCCAGAGATAAAAGGTTACTCTGATATTTTTAGAGTTCTTGTCTAAGTGACAAAATAATCTAAGCTCATAAACATACAATTCGGCTCACTTGTGGACACGTTTTCCATGTTCACCAACTATAACTGACACTCCTCAAACTTTGAGGTGATGGACAAGCAAATAGTCAATTACTACAAGCTTTCACTCCACTCTCTCCTCAAGCTGTGCCAAACACTTCTACGATGTTGGCAGGATCATGCAGGAACGTCTTCATTTTTTACATCACTTACCTTTTGGGTAATAATGCAGCTAAGTCTAAAATTGAAGTGAATCCACCCACAGAATTAGAATCCCACCAGCAAGATTCTTGGTTTTGGTAACAAACCCTATTGAACCAAAGCCCGAATAGCCTCGGTTTTAGCAGGTGTTGAATAACTTTGCTAAAATATGTTTTGGAGCCAGAGGTGTATCGTAAATATTATTTAACTTGCAATATCTATGTTAGTCCAAAAAAATTGCCCCAAAAAGACGAGTCAATAGTGGATTTAGGAGCGTGCAGAAGCTGGAATTGTGCTTGAATTATCCTTTAAATGATTAGGCCGTCTGCTGAAGGAGTCACTGCATGGGGAAAGTTCTTCCCTGTGGATGGCTGCAAAACATGTCTCTGGGGCACAAAGTGCTCTGAGCGCGTTGTCAAGGGAATATTACTGTAGTGTTATGATGTGTTTTTATTCTGTCAGTCTCTTCCCTAAGGGCACGAACCCCACTCACAACTGTGCTGCCTGCTGGCTCACTTTGCCAGAAATGCTCCAACATATACAGCGCAAAGACACAAATGAGCGCAGACACAGAAAGCAGAGACGCGCAAGTACCAGTGTACACATGTATAGATGCACACACACACTCACATAACATACTCATGCTCACACTGAGATGCAAACCGTCATCTGCCGAAAGTTGACTGCTTGCAGCCGGAGCCAAGTTAAATGCTGCTTTGCCAGTCCATCTCTGCCTCTCTCCCCCTCCCTCCCCCTCCCTCCTCCACACACACCCACACACACGCGCGCCCGCGCGCACACACGCACACCTCCTGTCTGCCCTGCTCCCCTCCTCTCTCCCCTCATCTCTTTGACTCCCAAGGACAAGGAGACCCACTGTACAATGGGACACCATTTATCACTGCAGGAACAATTACTGGAGACATTTCATTGTCAGAAAATTTCAAACCATTCTTCCCCCATCTCTCTCTCTTTATCTTCCCCATCCTGCACCCTCGCCTCATCTCTCTCTCCTGCCCTCCTGCTATCCCCTCCCATTTTTCCTCCTTTCCTGTACTTTCCCTCTTTGCATGGCTCCCAATGAGCTCTATTGCAGGTCAGACTCCTATTAGCCCAAGCACATCACTGTAGATTACAGCACAGAGGCGGTGGAGCACTGTATTATATCTCATCTAAAGGCCCTGACAGACTTTTCTCCCTCTGTTTCTAACAATGGGATCCTCTTTTTTTCCCAAGGAAAGGCATGGAAAATTGCCTCTGATACTGTATCTCCAGCCCTGTGCTTTAATGAAGCCTTTCAACATGGCGCGGTGTGAAGGGGAAGGAGGAGAGTCAGTCGTCCTATCTCTCTGTTTGATCATACATGCAGGCCCAGTCCCAGTAAAGCACAGCCGAGCAGAGCAGGGACAGATTTAAATGCCAGATACGAATCAGACATGTAATGTGTTTGGGCTGTTTTCCCATGACACTTTTGCTTTTTGCTTTGCCGTCTGTGTGCTTCGCTGTGGTTGAATTTCAACTGCACATCGAAAGTGGGGTAAAGTAAGTGTTATATATTGATGAGTCACTTAACGCTCAGAGCTTCTCTCCTAAAAAAAAAAGGGGGGGGGGCTGAAGGAAACATACAGCCGATTTGCGTCACCAACTAAAAGGTCAGGATGTGTCTTCATGCCCTGCCCTGAAGTAGGAAGTCTTAAATGTGCTGCGCTTTAAATTCAGCGTCGGGCTGACGACGCCTCTGCTTCGCCATTGTGCTCCTCCAGATTGTTTACAGTGCCTGCATGTCAGACTTGTCCTCCCCCTTTATTTTTCATTTGCATGTCGCATTTGTTTCCATCAATCAATATTTGTTTTTGACACATCAGTGAAATACATGTTCGCAGATTAGCAAATCCAGCCAAGTGTGGAGCCGCACCTCAGGTCGCCTGCAAAACGCATCCTCCACATCCATCAGTGCAGAATAGAAACGGGCCCCGAGTGTCAAATGTGCTGTGATTTATCTGAAAGTGCTGAAATGATCACTGTTGGATCGTTTTTAATGACTAATGACATTTGAAAAGTGCTTGGGTCTGTGCTGAGGCATGGAGGGCGAATTACCTCTCGACAGCGCGGTACACTGTTCTCCCCGCGGTGAAAGCAGCAGGTCGAAGTCAGGCCGGAATCCTGCTCGCTATGCGCCAGTCCATTTGTGTCGGGGAGCCTGCTGGTAGGGAGACCCGAAGGCAGTGCCCCAGGGCGGCTCGCTGGGAATTTAACATGTTCCTGACAGTCTCCATGTGCGTCGCAGCGCTAGCCCTCAGCCACGGGTTAGGCCACAGTTCACACGTGTTCAAACACACACACGCACAGAGGCACACTGGTGCATCTCAAGCCCCATAACTTGGTAAATCGCTGCGTTTATTAATTCCAACGCCGACGTAAAACTGCTGCAAAGCCTTCCTCTCCACCTCGCTCAGTCTGACTGGCGGTTAGATATGGACGATTTGGCTTGTGTCAGCAGTCAGCTCTGCCAGTGTCTCATGACTTTTTATTACGAATACAGAAAAACTGAACGTACAATTCCTTTTAATAAATTCAGCACATTGCTCTGTTTTTATTCTTTTTCTCTCACCAGATTTTTGTCAAACAAGCCTGTCACATTTTATCGGGCTGTTTGTAAGTCGCCGTGTTCGCACATTACAGTGTTATGTGCCGTTGCTCTTTATGTTCAAGTATAATTATTTGATTTGTCCAGGTTTCTGAGCTTGTTTTCGATTTTTTGGCTTTGATTGACCTTTTAAATGCACTCTATTACAGGCTCTTATCTCCTAATTGGTCTCTGAAATCCCAATTGCATCATCCCACCATAAAGTCGTTTTATCAACTACTTTTATCATACTTCCACAAATCATCAGGTGCTTGGAACACCAGGAGACTTCTCCTCAGGCAGGTCCTGCTCATTTATCAACCAAAAATTGTTGTGCTGTGTACCAGGCTTGATGACTTTCGCTCCGAATTCCCAGCATGACATTTTGTCCTTGTCTGCCCCTGCTGACTTTGCGCTGCGCATGTGAAGGAGTGCCAAGGGAGGAGACGAGTGCACGGGGGAATAACAGGAGAGGAGACAGAAAGGGTGCGATGGGTGGTAAGACAGATTGGCACAAGTGAAACAGTTGACAGACAGTGAGAGGAACATGATTGTGTCCGCGGCCATGAATTGCCTGTTTTTTGCAGCGCCACAGCTGGTTTCAGCCGCATCCCAACACCCAGGGGAGCTCTCAAACATTCCTTTGGGCCCGTGTCTGCAATAACTCTCTGCTGACAAAGGTTAAAAAGGGTTAGATAGATAGAGAGCTATAGATTTGGCATGCCTACACAAGTGAGAGGACAAAAAAAAAGTGATGGTCCGTCCGCCATCTGCGGTGAATACTGAGAAGGAAAAGACAGAAAATGAAATTGAGTGCAAGCTGGTGCGTTCAACTCTGCCTGTTCTTTCGGCATGCAGCTCTCAGACCTTTAACTCAAGTTTCCAGTCAGAGTCTGAGAAACTGTCCTAACCTTTTGGCAGATTTATTACCAGCCGTGCCAGACGGAGAACACTGTCGGTTTTGTTGCTGTTTTGGTAACTCTTTTAATTTCCATTAGAGCTACAAAATCGGAGAAAAGACACAAACCACAGACAGCCCACACTGAGTTTAATATCACTGAGAGGGCTGGAACAATGATTTAGAACCACTAAATAGATGCTCCACATAATCAACTTTGCATATTTGATGTGAGGCACTCTCCAGAGTGGGCTGGCTTTCAAATGTAAATTTTGCCCGCAAACTTAAATCATTTAGTGCATTTTACTTGAAGCGTATCTTTGACAACAATAAATCACAAGGTTGCTGCATCCATTAGCAAATTGGCTCTGCAGTAGACGGAAGAATAAAGAGAGAGAGAGGGAGGCCGAGCAAGAGAGTGCAGCAGTGGTCTTTTATAATCAACAGTAACAGTTTGAGAGCTTTAGTAGCCAGACACTGCGGCACACGGACACCCATAAACCTCTGGTCGCATACATCACAACAAAAGGCGCATTGATTGGCTGCCCGGGACAGTGGGTGGGACGCGCAGGCTCCAAGTGATGCATGCCACAATCAGCTTTGAAGAGCCTCTGTTCTTCCCCGCGGCCCCGCCGCCCTCTCTGCGTGTCCGTGAGACGCCTGCGTCGGCTCTCTCAATGGGCGTCCTTCATGGCTCGCAGTCTGCAGCCAGTGCACACTCGCTGTCTGCTTCTGCTCTCCATCTCATCCCCATTCTGTCACTCTCTCCCGCGCAGATACTTTTCAAGACTCCGGCCTTGTCTTTTCTCTATGCTTTCATTTGGAGGGTTGTATTGTATTTGGATAAGAGCAGCCAACAGTGTGTCCACCCTTTCAGAGGCGTGTATTAGACAGACTAGCTGGTGCGTTCATGGGCACAAAGGGGCCGACAAGAAAAAGGAGAAAAGGGGCCAATTAGAGTCCAGGAGTTTACACAGCCCTCCGATGCTGCTGGTGTGGAGCGGAGCACTGCATTTGTGTATCTGTGTCTGTATCTTTTGTGTAGGGGGACAGTTCGTGGACACTCCATCGGAGGTCATGAGAGGGAAAAGAAGGACCAGGAATTCCATTAGTTCTATTTTGGTGTCCAACATCACAGGAAGCTGGTTGGAATATGAATTATGGAAGTGACTGTAGGTGACTGTAGGGGGCTGTCAGCCCAGAGGCTTCGCTTCAGAACCCTTCCTTCCTCCAGTGATCTGATGCGATGCCAGAAAGTGATTGCCAGGGGTTAATTTTTTTGTTCCCTGTGTCTTATCAGGAAGCATTTGTCACCATGTGGTGAGCTCTGAGCGCTGCAGGTTTTGATTGTTTGAGGGAGCGTTTCATGTCGAACACGTCACTGATGCCGAGTTGGCATTGTCTGCTTCGAAAAACCGGCGCCGTAGTTACCTCCGCCAAATGTCCCAGAAGCCTTGTACCATCATGAATTTGAAATAAGTAAATAATGCAATGCAAAGGAGAGGAGGCTGGAAAAAGGCACAGGAAGCAGTATTGAAGATAAATCATCCTCTGGCTGCCTTTTCAAACTGTGGGACACAGTCAAATCCGACTGCCCAACTCCACATTCTGTATGATCAAAGTTTGGAGATCAAACAAGTCGACTGGCAGACAAGTGAGTTACCTATCCCTCGGCTTCAGGAAATATGGCCCGCGCCACGCAATTACTCAGCAGCGATGCGGAGAAAATTTCTAACCGCTCACAGGAGGATTGTTAAAAAGGGGCTGACCAACAATATTTGTCTTCGTTGTTGGAGTCGAGACGCCTGTGCTTGTGTGTTGTGACAGCTCTTTGTTCACTACTTCCTGCATCCTCCCTGAATTCGCAGAGTACATATCTTTACAGCCGAAACCGCATCCTTGTTAATTAACAGGACAATAAACACGCTGGCTCCCATTAGCTGTGGCGGCCGCTGCATATTTCCCCAGACAGTGAGTGACTGGGAGATAGGGGCTTTTTCCTCAGCACAATATGTTAATCAGCCTCCTTCATCTCAAACTCTCCATCTTCTCGCTCGGTCTTCAAAGTCAAGTAGGGGACCCTTTTTTCCCTCCTGTCCCCAGGCCCTGCCCTATCTTCATCTGCAGGTAGCTTAATCTGTCTCACTGGAGAGCTCCGCCACATTACCGGGGCACTCACCGACCAATTACGATCCATTTCAAGTGGATGGCTCATCAGGGTGGTGTCACCATGGAAAAATGCCCGTGTCCTCTTGACCTTTTACTTTGTCCTGATGCATCAAGTGCGAAGACAAACAAGAGGATTGGCAAGTGGGTCTATCAGGCTTAGGGTGACTAACTCGTTGGTAACCAAAAAAAAACCTGTAACGGGGTCGTCATCCCTTTAAATCAGTGCTGAAAGTGCAGGCGAGTGTGTCACAGCCGGAGAATTTGGCTTTTTGTGGCATGGAACCTCTTTATTTTGGAGTGGAGCGCGTGGCAGTAATCCGACCTACAGATAATAAGACGGCATGTCATAAATCCCCTCAGAAAAAGCGAGGCAGTTAGGCTCATATTTGCTTATTTCCTCGGGGCATGCTTTGTTTGCTGCTCAGAAGGGATTGTCACTATTCTCTCCCTCTTTTTTTTCTCCTCCCTATTCTCAGACTGAAACTCATAAAATAGTCAAACTCTTCAAACATCAGCCGGCCTAGTGGCACACCCACCCAGCCTTCAACGTAGCTCAAGTGTGAACTCTGTAAACAGAGACTGTCCCTTAGAGAGACGGAGTCAGGAGCATTATCATAAGCAACTGTCAGATCTTGTCTTTGCATTGTTAAGTAGAGAGGAAAGGGAAAAAAAGAGGAACATCATTTTAATTAAAACGAGACAGAAGACACAGGAGGAATAGAAAAGTGAAACGATAGGATAGGTGTGTGTAAAAGTACTATGAGTAGGCATGTGTGTGGAGTTATTGTCAGGCTCTTTGCTGTGATCTCATCATTATTTATCTTACCTTAGGCCTTTGGAACAGCT
>JAUESF010000048.1:8853506-8874572 GCA_032274765.1 Malacoctenus tetranemus
TGTGTGTGTGTGTGTGTGTGTGTGTGTGTGTGTGTGTGTGTGTGTGTGTGTGTGTGTGTGTGTGGGAGAGAGAGAGGTAGGTTCACATAAAATTCATAACAGTCTGTGTCCTGGTTTTGAACTATCTTTGAAGCCACGAAATTGTCTCATCCAGCGTGTGTTAGGTATCATTTCAATTGACTCCATGCACTCTGCTACTAGTGCTTTGAATTGAGCATACTTGCATGCTTGTTAGATGGAAACAGCTGTCAGGGGAGATAGCGGGAGTGACTCACTCCTCTCTCCCTCACTTATCGTTTGCCTATTCCAGTCTTGCTCCTCTTATTGTGACCTCTGAGGAAGTCTGAAGATTCTCCTCTTTTCTTAATTTTTTCATTTTTTTCATTCGTTTTTATATGCGCAGTGTGCGGCACCCGGCGCGCTGGCTGATTTTAGGAAATATTGTGTCCACAGGTGTGCTGTGCACCTGTGACACTGCCGGATACAAAGTTGGATTAGTATGAATAAATGATTAGCGTGCGTTGTGTGGAGTGTGCTCATGACAGGCGCTGAAATTTTTAAGGGGCGCTTCCACTGCAGCTTCTGTCAGAGGAAAATTGAAACCTGTGTGCAGGAGGTGCAACCTCCCTGTAAACGAATAAATTGCATCTTGAATCAGCCACAGAGGCAGCCTTCTCCCCCTCAGCTTAGTTTTCGTTAACAATGAAATAAACAATATTTATATCTCAGTTTGTTTTCCATGGATCTCCCATTGAAGTCCTGCAGTTATTTTGCAGTCTTTATGTTAATTCAGCTAATGAGGAGATTGCAACGTGTGAACATTAAATAAAAACTCACAAGCTCCGTGTTTTGGTCCAAATGCAATGCATGGAAAGTGGCTTGTCTTTTACCATGTTGACCATGATTTGACCTGTCGTCGTGTGACATGTTTCACACAGAGCTTATTGTACCTTTATGCAGCAATACATGGGGTTGTTGCACCAGGAAGCCAGGAAGGTTTGCAATACGCTGTGTTGTTCCTTTTTGAGTGACGTGCTTTACTGAAGAGTACGGCGTGGGAGACAACAAGACTATGCTGAGGGACAAAAGAGGGTTTCTGTTCGCCCTGTAACATGAGCAGCCATTGTGTCGGTCATTGTCATGTAGCCCGTCTGCATCACTCATACGATTTACATTGATTGTGTGGGTCCTGAAATCGCTACGCGAATGTTGATGAGCGAACAAACATCCTGCTGCTCCCCATTTCTCTTGTTCTGTCCCCCATTAGTTCATGTGTCCCCCTCTTTATAACTGTCTTCATAGGCCTGTTTATTTAGTTACACTGGGTAATACACAACTCCCTACAAAACTTTAATGATTCATATTAGCTTACCGCATTAAGAGTTTTCATACATATTTCATTGCATGTGTAATTAACTTCATCATGGGGTGGAGGGAGGATGGAGCATTCAATTACTTATTAATCTGTGTGCTGTTCCCTGTCATAAACGGTGCTCTGTGTGCGAGCGAGTGAAGGAAAAAGGTTAAACACACAAAGAGGAGAAATATTACGCGGGGAAAGAAATTACACAGGCAGTGTTGTGACATGGCACATCAGTGGAGTCATGTTGTATTCATGAAAACATAAGTGCCATCTCACATTGCTGTGTTGTCGAGAGCATGCAATTGCATGCACAGTGATGTTGTCTGGTGTAGTTTTTTTTTTTCCCACCACGTGACTGTACAACAATCATTGTAAACATCACAGCTAACTGTAAACTTGGTGCACATCTGCGTAGAATTGCTCATATATTTCTTCACGACTGTAGGAAAAATGAGACCAGCAGAAAATCCCATTCAACGCACTGTTGTTCTCTTTCACTGCCTTCACACGGCGTGACTTCTCCTGACTTTTTTTGGAAACCTGACATTGAACCTACATGTGGAGAAAAATCTTCAACAGAAACGTGTCAAATCACAGTGCAGCGTCAACACGCTGACTGCAGGTGGGGTTTCACAAATTGACATGGCTGCATAGTTACGCCATGAGGTCAATCTCACACCGACGACTGACTGTACTGGTATGTAGTTATTTTTACTGCTTGTTGGCTCTCGCCAGCCACCTCGATCCTTTTTACTTCTGACCCCTTTGAAAGCAGATCTCCTGAATGTACAACTTAGTTGCAGGCCGACGCCGTTTGGGTCGAGTCTCATGGAAGCGCTGCGTGTTGTTTTTTCTTTTTTTTCAGCTTTTCATTCTTCATTTTCCGCTGCACTGATGGATGTTTGTTTGGCTCCAGTGGCTGTGCAAAGAATGACTCATCGTGTGTCACGGTGTGAGAAGCTCTAAAAGGAAGCCTGTTCTCCTCTCCGAGCTGAAATAATTGACAACAGCTCATCTGGCAGCTCATCTAAATACAGACACCTGTAGTCATGTTAACAGAAAGCAGGATCCGGGTCAAGTCGTCGTGTCATGCTCAATTAAAATCGGATTTTTGCCAAACTGCTGCAGTGATCCACGAGACAACCTCTCCGCACAGCACCCAGATCAGAGGATGAAGCTGGCTCTTTGTGTTGTGCTTGGAAGGTCCAGCGATGCTGGAGTTGAGGAACAACGTGACATTTTTCCGAGTGGAATTGCCGATGTGGGTGACACACGGAGGCTGTCATTATCCCCCCCGCCCCCCTCATATTGACAGGAGATGGTCAAACTTCAAAAAATATTTCTACCATCAAACACTGAAAAAGACAATTTTGTGGCTACGATTAGAGAAAAGCTTCTAAGTTGTTTCACCTTGTGCAGGTCTGAAATGCTAAAAGGCACTGAGGGCAAGCTATTATCTGTCCACTTAGGACGATTTCTTACTTTTGTCTTTGTACAGATTGTGCTGTTCATTTAAAATAAAAAAAAATAGAGCAGATCATCCTGTCACACCATGCTGGATATAATCCACTGGGGAAACACAGGGAGAACACAGAGACATGCATGCAAACTCCTCTTTCTTTTCCCTCCCTTCTGTCTCTGTCACAGACTATCTTATCCTGCACTATTGCCTCTTAGAGTTTTTACCCTTAGAGTTTAGCACAGATGACTCACACCACCTTGGCAAGGGAGCCTATATCTTATCATATCGGCGCATACACAGGCTACATATAATGTGACATGTACGTGTTGGTGCCGACACTTATCCCTCCACCTGCCCATATATTCTCCCACCCCACATAAAATCACGTCCAGGTTTTATGTATTTAAAGTGGCAACCTACTGTTTTCATTCCTCCTGGTCTCTCGCGCCTGTCAGGGGCCTCCGGTGCCGCTGTTTAATGAGCAGAGAGTCTCCTCACACTCGCCTCCTCATCTCGTCCGCTTCTGTTGCTCTGCGTCTGCTGTTGCAGCGCTGACCAGGGGAGACATGCGGGTCTGAGTCCCAGGGCTAATTGCTGCAAGCGGGCTGATAGTCTTTCTGTGCTCGACTCTCATTGACTCCCCGGACTCCAGGGAGATTCCCGCGGGTACCCAAAGACAAACAAACCTGGGCGGACAATCGATAGCGGATGCAAGAGTTACCGCTCAGCACAGTTGCTGATTAAGATTCTTTGGGAATGTGCGAACCAGTGTGTGTGTGTCTGCGTGTGTGTGTGTGTGTGCGCGCCACAGTCGACGCGTGAGAATGCGCGAGTGTTTGCTGATTGTCCTCACTCTGTCGCTGCTAACTAGAATCTTCAGTCGGTCCCTCCGTGCCTGTGGAGGTGATTTTGATTATGAGCATCAGAGTTGGAAGTCATCCTGACAACAACCGCACAATGCTGATCCCAGGCCATTAATCACCAACAACATCCAGGGCTTCGACTTGACATGCGAAATTATGTCACTGACTGAATATGAAACGATGTACTATTAACACAATAAGGAGCGCGTTCGCATTTTATTCTTGTGTTGGTTGTGTGGAATGACTGAATGATTGATACATAGAAACTACACATGATAAATCTTGAATGCATTTCTGTAAGTTTTAACATCTTATCATTAATTTGATTACATGTACGTACCAAAAAACCAAGTTCGATTTTGTCCTGCAGTGTCCCGTAAATTGCAGCACACCACACGTCTTCCTGCTAATGAAATACATCGTCGCCCCACTGTTGACCTTAAGTTGACCCCAGTGACTTTATGGCTGTTTAAACACTTGGTTGTTACGAGTTCAAATTAAACTTGTAGGATTTATGGTTGGATATATAATGCAACTGAATTTGGTTCGTCCTAAAAAAATAAATGGAATTTAATGGCGTTATGAGTTAATGTACCATTAATTGCCACTGGCTGGCAAACAAGCTGATAGTGTTGTGTCATCGTTCCTGTCCTCCCACTTTGTATCCCTTTGTCCCCAATGTGCCCCCCCCCTCCCCTCTCTTTTTCTCTGGGCTCTTGTTTGCTTTTGTTCTTGTCTCCAGTGGGCTTGACTCACAATGATGATCTTGACCAAGCACAGGGAAAGGTCAAGGTTGGCGAGCAAATTGCCTCAAAGCAATCAGCCTTGTCTCTCTGTGCTAACACCGAGCGCTCTCTGTCTCTGTCGCCATCTTGCCATCTCTCCATCTTTAGTCTCTCCTCTTCTCTCCCGGTGTTTACCCATGGGGGGGGGGGACGTGTGTCAGGCAGGATTGGCAGGAAACGTCATGGGGGGTCGGGCAGGGCGGTGGGTGGTGGGGGTCTTCAAAGTGTAGCTCTGACCGACAGTTGGGCGAGGGGCCGTGGACTTGAAAGCAAAATGTCACTGCTGGGTGACATTTCAGCACCGGGTTGTATGACCCAGCAGGCTGCTTTTGTGTGTTTTTAGTAAGTGTGTCGATAGGTTTGTACGTATATGTTTGTATTTGTGTGGATATTGTTTCACAGTAGCTTCAAGCTCTCCTCCGTCCCTCAGGTACGTTCGAACGCTGAGGGGACCACCTTTCATCGCATGAAAAACACAACGGCTAACCTCTTGCTCAACAATAGTGCCACTGGGACTGCATCGCCACAGCTGATACCTCTGATATAAATACACAGTCAGTAACTAGATCCACTGCATGAGCCGTGGCATGTCATGTACTATTTCATATTACTTTCAGGACACACGCACGCACGCACGCACGCACGCACGCGCGCACGCACGCACGCGTGCACGCACTGGGTAGCTCAAGGACAGTTTCCATTGGGTCAGCTGTGCATTCAAGCCCAGTGTGCCTGAGCGGCTTTTCCTCTGATGGCGTCTCACACATGAAAGGCTTCTCTTTATTGTGTCATGCCGTACACACACACACACACACACACACACACACACACACACACACACACACACGCTCGGCCGAACGACATCAAAGTGCGCCTGTGGCCTCTAACCGGACGAAAGTCTTCATCCACCACCTGATTGTGTTTGTGTGTGTCCGTCCTGTGAATGGTGTAAACAGGTGTGAACATGTCGGCCCACAAGACGCCACATGCCACCGTGTCATGATCTCCCAAACAGCTGTCCCCTACCTCTGTGTGCACGTGTGTGAGGGTTCGCATGTGAGGATTTGTTCACTGTAGAAAAAAAACAAATGACTGCCATGAGCTTCAGCCTCTGGTTTTGTGCCAAGTCAAGGACACACAGAGAATGGGATCATAAAAAGGAACATTTCAGCACAATAACTGTTTGGCTCATTTCAAAACACGAAATTCAGCTCTAAGAGTGTGAGCCAGAAGGTGATAGAGTGTGTCAGGAGTCAGACTTGAGGGAATAATATCGTTCATTGCTGCCTGTTGTTAACATGTCTATCAACAGCTGGATGTTGCTAATAATAGTTGCAAGAAAAAGAGGGCAGCTTTACCTCTCTCTCTCTTGGTCAGTCTCTTTGAATGAAGGAGCAGCAAATAATAAATGTCTTGTTTTTGTTTCAGGTGGACATAAACACATTGGACTACCACCACCACCTGGTGCTGTTCTTTGATGGCCTGTGTGAGACGGCCCATCCCTACGAGGTGTTCGCCCGTCTGGGAGTCCACGATCTTCTGGAACATGGAGGCGCCAAGATCCTGCCCGTGGTTCCTCAACTCATCGTCCCGATCAGGAGTAAGTGTGGGGGGGCGTCTGCCTCAACGGTTCACCAAGCACACCAAACAAATGCTGATATTGTGTCGTCTCGATATTCAGTTGTTGGTATTATTGCCGAGAGATGAAATTCAAACTGGAGAGGTACAATGCAAAAAAGACGCGTGCATTCAAAGTATGTGTAAATACAAAAGCAGAAGCATCATTCGCTCAATATCACAGTGGGAACAAAGTTTCGAGGCTGCTCGTCATGTTTAATAACAAAACAGCTCGACTACTTTCACCTTCATTTTATGCAAACCTTTTTTTACTGGGATTATTATTTCATGAATCACTGACAACCAAGTTATGTTCACAGACATTAGCAGCAGCCTGGATAAATATTTTTGCACATTGTTATTTTATTATTCACAGTTCTGGCGACGGTGTCGTTTGCTGACGAGTCCCCAGACTACAAAAGCATTTCTACCTCCTGAATCGTCCCAATGTTCCATCTGAAGTGAGCGAGGGGCCTGAACATACACACCAGTTGTGTGTACAAATTGAACTAAATGCCCAGTGTGGTTCATAAGTACTTTACTCAGACATCTTCACACACTGTATCGCAGAGGAATGTCTATAATCTGCTGAAACCTAATTTTGTAACAAAATATTCTCATCATCATTGAATAACATGAATAAAATTGTCAACATTATGCACTAGAATTTGTATCCATCAACAATATGAATATGTGTTGAAATAATAGCATTTAGTCGTTTCTTTCAGACAACCTCTGTACAGTCAGGGGAGTGCAGTCGAAACACAACAGCAAGCAGCAGCAGCAAAACACTCACCTGTCCTCTACTGCCTGTTAAGCGGTTTCTAACATTAGCGTGCAACCAGTCCTGATGTTGCCCTAATTTGGTTTTGCAGTCTGTTTCTATTATTACATGAACCCTCAGGTTGAAGTGTCCTTGTGTTTTTGCGTTTACTGGAAAGCGTCTGGCTCTAAAAAGACGCCTGTTAATCCGACAGGAACATGGTGACATGCTACATTTAACCGTGTCACCGCATTGCACCTCCGTACCTTTACACTCTCACACGTTTCTACACACGCGTATGCTCGCACACCGAAGTTGGGGGAGGGGGGGGGCGAAAAGGTCGTAGAGTGGTCTGTGACTTCCAAAATAGACATCAGAATTCAGTTATATTGTTAGAACGGGTTTCACTGCGCCAAATACAAGGAAGAAGGGTTCGAGGAATGGAAAGTGTGGCTTCTATTGGGAAATTTTTGGCGCATGCATAGACACAAAGTCCCTCCCGCACACACACTCGCTCACACAAACTGTCTTTTGTTTGGCGCCACCGCCAACTGGAGTGTCAGTTTCAAAGTGGGAGCCTTTAAGTGGCGCCCAGCGAGCCGGCAGTAGTGTTCATGTCATGGACAGTTGGCTGGTGGTGTGTTCGTGCCTTTGGAAAGTGTGTATGTTTGTCGGTGTGTGCGTGTGTCTGTGTGTGTGTGTGTGTGTGCCTCCTGTTTGTGTGTGGGTGTTGGATGTCTGTGGAGGCAGAGGGGCGTAACGGCCAGCACTGGGCCTGGCTTTTTTGGAGACACGGAGACATGGTGACAGACTGACCCTGGCACGGAGTCGCACTGTGTGTACACCGTGTGGTTCTCACCATGACACATCACACAATGTAACATACCTGAAGTGTGATGCGCGCATGTGTGTCATTCTGGAAACACAAAGTTCTATACACTAATCACAACTACAATGTCTCTCTATAAGGGAGGTCAGAAGTGGTCCGGCAGTGACCTGGTGACGGGGTCATATGCAGCTCCAACAGACAAGTGGCTGTGACTTTAAATGCCACACAATATATGGTTGGTCTCGATGTATGAATACATGGAGCATCACAATCTTTATGTGGATTGATCAGCAAATATTTTGCCCACAATGCGAAGGCCGATCAGTGTATGAAAGGTGTTTGATTTGTCAGTCGTTTTTGATGCACTGTTGAAATATTTGAATGGTCGTCTCTTTGTGTCGCTCTCACTTTTCACACAACTCCACTTTATTTGCAGCACGGCTATTTAGTAAGTTCCCACCCCCCTCAGCAGTTTTGGTCTTTCGCCTCCTGGAGTCCGGACCAAAAGGTGATGCTTGTGCTCCTCATGAAAACGCACATTTCCCCCCTGATAATGGAATTTTAAATGGCCGGCTCCTTATTAACTTTTCGGTTTATTAAAAAACCGGGCCTGTTTTGCCATCCACCAGGCAAAGCCGCCAGTCCGTGTCTCTGTTGCAGATTAATTACTCTTCCATGGAACAGGGAAAAAGAAGGGATGGCGGAAAGAGGAAGAAAGTAAAAAGCCGCCCGCTGAAGTTTGAAAATGGCAAGATATATATTTTTCTTGCCTGACGTTAATACATCTTCAGCGTGGCTGGCAGGCTCTTATCTGCAGAGCGACTGAGGCACGTCAGGCCCTGGTGAATTTTGATGATGACTGCAGGTCACCCAATGAGAATACACAATGAGTCAGACTGTGGCTGGCATTACAGTCATAGGCCCTGTCCTCAGTGAGTTTAGGACTGGACTCATTATGACTGGAAACCGTCCTTCATCATTTTCAGAAAAACTTCTATGTGGCTGAAGGAAAAAAATAGATTTTATTCCCTTGTATGCGTTTCCCCCCGAAAACCCAAATCACAACTAGTTTTGTTCGTTCGAACGCTGCCAAGGTGACTCGGAGGGGGAAAAAATGGTGAATATGTTACTGAAAAGCATGTTGTTTGGGTGTTTCAGGCTCCCTTAAATAAGGAGGGGGGATTCACAGCCATGCCTGCTTTGAGCCCGAGTTGATTGGCATAACATTTGTTCAGCCTTGAACCAAAATGAGACTTTCATTACGGGAGGATCCTCAGTTATGCCTCTGCACAGGAACATCTCCTTCTGATCTAAAAAGTGTATTTATACGCCGGGCGCGGAGCGATTCGCCGCTAAACTCTCCGAGGTGTCAGCCTACCCCTGACATTTCCCAGGAAGCAGAATACAAGGTCACCATTGTTTTATTTTCCCACTGAATATGAAACAGGTCCTCGCATGAATAGATGATTACTTTATTCAGATTTGTCCCAACACAGGTTTTAAACCAGCATTAATACATCTGGCCCTCGTCTGTCTGCCTCCTCCCTCATTCTCTTAATTTTTTCCTTCCCTTCCTTCCTTTCTTTCTTTTTTTTTGTCTTTCTCCCCCTTCTTCTCGGCAAGGCGAGAGTGGCGATGAATAATTGAACAGTCCCGCGGTCCAAATGTCACAGCAGGGAAAATTGTTTGCGCTGGCTCGTAATTAGAATTTCATTGTTTGTTATGTAGGTTTGAAATTCCTGTCATTCCACATTCCACCTTATCTCGGTGATGGCAGATATCTCCGCGCTTGTCTATCCGGAGACACACTAAGGCAGAGATGGAGAGATGGCATGAAACACAATACATTTGCTCATTCAGCATCATCTTCACAGCCAGTCCTCTGTATAGAGGATCCCTTCCCCCCCCCCCACACACACACATCCACCAACATTGTTGCTGTGACAAAGTGCTGCCTGTTTAAACTTGTCCTGCCTTCAGATGGACGCCCAGCAGTGATCTCAGTTCGACTGGTTGAATGTATGAATGCAAAATCCCCCTTTAACCTTAGAGCCCCTTGTTGTTTGTGATCCTCTTCCGCGTTGCGTAACTCCATTCATGGTGGTGCCACCACGTTCGGCACAGCCTGTGCTCATGACTGAGGTTGACATTTTGTCTCATTGCTTTAATACGTGTGTGTAATGGGTGACTCGCGTGTGTGCGCGCGCGTGTTTGTGAGGGAGTGTTTGTGACTGCTTTGCATATTAGTTGTTTCAACACAGGCTGTGTGCTGTTCTCTTGGTGCTCTAACTGTTAAGTGCGACGGTGTGTTGTGTGTTGCCGTCGCTCTTTTTCTCGCTCAGTTAGTCTTCTGTCAGTCTGAGTGAGGTGCTAAAGATGAATATTGTTATGATGTTGTTTTAATGAGACTGTGTTGTGTTGTTGTTTACATGGTGTCTTCGTGAACAATTTCACACTTTTTTGCATAATAGAGTAATAAAACTAATTCTCTATTTCCTGGGCCACACTCAGCCCAGTTTGGGACCTAATGGGATCAGAGCAGCAAAGAGAGCAGCTGTAAAAAAAACCTGACAGCTCCAAACATTTTCTCTTAGTTTGAGCATTTGGGTTTGTTTTTTTCCAGAGAAAATTCAGCTGTAATATAAACTGCCTCATTGTTTTGCCTCTCTGACTAATGTTGGCTGGAGCTTGTTGCTTTCTTGGCCGCTCAATTTGGAAAGCGTTCATGAATAATCACCTACAGCCAAACCTGTTCTAACGGATCTGATCACTTTTCCTGAACAAGTTTTTGAAAATGGTTTGTTGCCTTGTGTTTGTGCTGCAGACACACAACAACAACTTTAGGCTCAAATCGAAACTTTCTATACTTTTTTTTTTTTATTGAGGTTGAGTTTTTGTTGTTGTTGTTTGGTGTTTTTTTTTTTAACCTTTTTGCTTCCTTTCTGCTTTAATCTCACCTCATACATGTTTTTTTTTCTTCCTTTCCATCAAAGTGTCTCGGTGTGCGCTCACTGTTGCTGTTTGTTTTTGATTCTCTCGTTTGAAATGTTTTTGTTTTTTTTCATTTTTGTTTGTAAGAGCTCACTGACAAAACAGGCACTGTGATGCCATTATCCTGCTTTCTTTCTAGAAGCAGGCATCAAATGACAGTTAAAGGTTTTCTAAAGAGACAATGCTGCTTTTTCTGACGTGAGGTATGCTGTTTTTAGCTGCACGAAGGGAATTACCAGCAGCGGCGTCGGGGCTCACGCACAAACTTAAAGAGCTCAAAAAAAAAAAACCACCAGAAGAAGAAGAAAAATATGTCAGTCCTGGTTGCTAATCACTAGTTATTTTCTAACCCCTTTGCTCTGTTCCTGTCACATCTCTTTATCTCCATTTCTGACATTGTGTCTTTTGTTGTTTTCGCACTTCCCTTTTTCCTCCCTCTGTATTTGTCTCCCTTGATCTCTCCAGCCCTCCGTCTCTCTCACCATCTTTCCCTTTTGTTCTCTCTATCAGTGGGAGATGGAGTTAAGTGCAGCTGTAGGCCAAATAGCCCAGTGATTGGCTCTCACTTACTCTGCCTCCCCAGTGCATTTGAAATCACTGATTGCGGACAAGCTAGTCTGAATCAAAGCCCGACTATAAAGGAAGTGCTTTTAGGAGTAAGGTAGCATGTTGGGGTTTGAATGGAGGTGTATTTTGATTGTGCCCTCTAAGCCCACTCTTATGTACCATATAATTGCAGATGTCAAAATCACTCCACATTAACTTTACCTTCGCCCTCCACAACAAACCACCTGTAAATCCTCTCTGGATCCCTGCAGCTGCTTTAGAAACGGACTGTTTGTACTTGCTGAACTCTTTCAAAGATATCACCTCTCCTCGCGGCGATCGTCGCTGACCTTTGCTGTCCATCCTTCCCTGCAGCTGCCCTGAATACCAAGGTCAACCAGGTGATGTGCACCACAATCAAGGCTCTTCAGCAACTGGTGGTCTCCGGAGACAAGGTGGGGGAGGCGTTGGTGCCGTACTTCCGGCAGATCCTCCCCGTGTTCAACCTCTTTAAGAACAAACGCAGTGAGTTTTCCTACCAGATGGTGTGTGAACCTGTCTCTGTGCTTTTATAGAGCCCGAACGGTGCACCTGTGACCCCCCCCCCCCCCCCACACACACACACACACACACCTTCTCTTTTCTTTTCTTTTCTTTTGTGCTGCTTTGACATTGGTGTTTTGGAGCTGCTCCTGTGCTAAACTGGGAGGATTCCACCAGGCTGGGAATGCTAGGCAGCGCTGAAGTGTTTTTAACAGGCCAGATATTCTGTTTTCAGCCCGTCTCCCCCCTGCCCCCCCAAGTCTTCTCCAGACCCCAGAATCCCTTTTTCCCTTTCACTTTTTCAGCGTCCACTTAAGCATCGACTTGACAAAGGGCCGCAATTTAGTCTTTTCTGCTGTCAGTTGGGCTGCATTGTGTGGGGGCTGTTGAGGAGGAGACTTTGTCCTTGCTCTGTCTGAAAGCCTACACCTGGGTGACACCGGGACCTGGAGAGATTGGCATCAGATAGGCAGGGCTCTTTGTGTGGCTGTGTCAAAGCACTTAGCATGGTGTGACAAGATGTGGGCCCATCGACGGCTTAGAGGCACAACCAGTCCCGTACGCCACACAGTCCGTGGGATGCGCAGAGTGACATTGTGGATCAATCATTTAAACACAAGCTTCAACAGGCCAAAACACGAGGTTTTAGTCTCTTAATCAATATCCAATTTGAATCTCTTGTCTTTTTAATTCGCTTACATTATCTGTCACTATTTGCTGAAGACGAAAAAAAAAAAGAAAGGAGAGAGCCGAAAGAGATAACGTGAAAAGACAAAGGACGGAAAAGAAAAGCCAGCCTTATTAGCGCCTGGCCTTATGCAAATCTCCTCTGCAAATTAGCTGTCAAATCAATCCCCTAAAACGTTCTGAGGCGTGAGTTTCCCCCACCACAGCACAGGCTGAGGAGCTGGCCGGTGAAGCCCACCAGGAATAGCGTTCTTTGTGCCTGCTAGTTACCGTGCCGGCCTGTCTACCTGCCTGCCTGCTCGTCTGTCCTCTGGTGAGCATCGATTAAACCCGAGCCAACCCCTCACCTGGCAGACATCCCTGCTATTGACCTCTCCCAGAGAGACCCGTCTGGGCCAGAGAGGGGTCCATACAGCTGCCAAAGCGAAGGGCCCAATCTGCTAAACAAGGGCAGCGTTTGCTGCTCAGCAGCGTACGGGTTTCCTGCAGAGTCTCGGCCAAATGCTTCCTAGTTAAAGTTAAAGATATAGGTCTGGCATGTTAGGGCCAGGTGTACTGAGATCCCTGTTTGGACAAAAACACTATGTGCAACTGCTCTGTTGGCGTCCTGAAAGACTGAAAGGAGCTCTGCTGCTTGGTCAGGTGAGGTCTTTTGTGATCACCATATAGATATGTCAGCTTTCACTGCTTTTTGCATAAAATATCAAGTCTGTGCTTGTTTGTACATGTGCAAATCTTTAGTAGATTGGCCCATAGTTCCTTAGTTCTTCTAAATCCCGTAGAGGCAAATAGACAAATCTATCATTCTCTGTATTTTCCAATTCATCATCATGATTCTTCATATTTCGTTTTGAATGAGCTGTCAATACATATTCCACTCCACCCACCTCATCCCTGCTAGCTGGGAAAGTTCACTTGCAACACAGAGATTAGACGCTTCTCTGGCTGGGAAACAAACACTGTGTGAACCAGAATCTCTCTGTTCTTCCTCCCTAATAGAGAGATATCTTGAAGTTGTTCTTCTCTCACACTTGTTCCCGGGCTCTCTTTGTGTCTTTGTCTCCTCTGTTTAATGTCTTGTTTATATCAATATCAAAGCCTTCATTGAAGTCCATCTATTATCTAATATTGCTTATTCGCACCTCCTGGGCCGTCCCACGCTCAGTCGGCTGTCTCAACCAGCGCCAGCGCACTGCCTCCAGCAGACAGGCGTGATCATTGTGTTTAATACAGTAGAAGACATCGGGGACTGTCGAGTAGTTTGTGGTAACATCTCCCTTTGGCTCTCCCACACTGTAGCTCATAGAGCTTGCATGGCATGCCTCTTATCTCTTGAGCCACAACGGGGCCACTGTCCAATATGTGCCAAGTGTATGTGTGTGTCTGTGTGTGTGTGTCTACAATTGTGTACATCTGTCATGAATAGATCTGTTGTGTCCCATATGCAGCTGTTGGCTTCAGTGTAGACGGAGTCCCGGGCTCTCCGTCTCCATCTCTCCCCCGTTCACTGTTGCTGTTGTTGTTGCTCTGCCAGCCCCAGGCACATAATGCTCTAGTCATCTACTACACACTCGCATACACAGACGGACACACATGTGTACCGCCGCCACAGTGTCCCAGTTGAGGCGGCACAACCTGACTCTGTCCCTGTCTCCCCAGTTGTTGGGGCTGTGAATCAATAGGCTGACAGCCAGCGCTGCAGGGTCAGGGCTACTGTTAGATATCTCCAGCATCTCATCATGGGACAGATCCCCTAGGCTGTGTTCACACGCTCCCGTTGTGTCACTCCCACTCTGAGACAGGGTTGCGACCTGTTAAATTGGTCTGTATACAGGCCCTATCTCAACCATTTTTCCAAGGTCAGGGCTGAAACTTAACAGCCATCTCCTGAATGGACCCTCGGGTGTCCTTTCACTCAGAACACTGGACCTCTGACCAAAAGTGCGACGTCACGGACCGCCCGCGCCACCTCTATAGAGGTGGGCTCCATTGTTGAACGCGCAGAAACATCCGCCTGTTTAACAGGAGGCAGCTGGCTGCCATTCTCACCGCTGTCACAGTCATGCGTCATTTTGAGTAGCACAATAATGAGCAATCACATAGTATCACAGTCCTTGATGTTCCCCTTTGTCTTCTGAATCAGCGCTCAGCTTCAGTTTGGTTTGTTCCTTTTGTGCGTCGACCGAGTGCGTAATGTGTGTATTGATGTGCACGTGGTGATACGAGCGACAATGGTGAGGGCAGCGCAGGAATCCTTCAAACACGATTTGCACGGCTCCCTTGTTTGCCTGCTGTGATGAATCTCATGCCTAATGGAATGCAACAACGTTCCTTAAGAAGGAAGGATGTGCCGTGTCATCCAGCAAATTCCTCCTCTCAGCTCGTCGGAGGAAACTCGTTCACTGTACTTCATATCAGGAAGCGGTACAGAGAATTACTGAACTTCGAATGGCGGTGGTGCACCATTCCCCGTCTGTTGACAAGGATGAAATGGGCAACAATGCTAACCTCTGTGAGCATGTCAGAGAGATTTGACTAAACCGCAGCAAATGTTGAATCAACTGCGCACAATTTCTCCTTTCTCACTTTCGGTTGCTTTTCAGCCATTTACACGTGAATAGCCACAGACTGTGCGTGCAGGGTGGCCATCGGGAGCTGCTGAAGGCGACTGTCTTGCCGACTGACGTTGACATTTGAAGGCAGGAATCTAACCACAGAACAGGGAAGTGGCTGCACCCCAATCTGAACCACATACGTAGTCTTCGACGGCTCCATTAGAAATTCGGCGTTTCCACACTCAATTATAACACTTAAATTAAAGATCCTTATCAGAAAAAATCAGGTATACAGATTTCAAACTGATAAAAAGAGGATTGATTTAATTTATGACTAAGATTTAATTAAAGAGTGCAATATAAGGCTACATCAAATTATGTGCCGAGATAATACAAACAATATCTATTATTCACCTGACATCCATTTCTCCTTCCAGCCTTTTGTGCCTGAATGTGTTTTTATTTAGGCCACTGTGTGAGCTGTACGTTTAATCTTTCCTTCATTCAGCTTTATTATTACAGAGACTACACAAGTAACACACGAATAGCCGAGGGCGAGAAAAAAGCAGTTTTTATTTCGAGACGTCTGCAGCCGCTGCATGGCTGTGTCTTGTGTCTGGAAGTAGTCCGTGTTTGTCTGAAGGGCTCGCGCACTGTTTGTACGAGTCTACATTGTAGCATTGTTGTTGTTGCCCAGATAATTTTCCTCGCTTATCTGTAAGGTGTAGGTCCTTAAACGCCTATTCATCACTGACAAACACTTTCTCTCTCACGCGCGAGCACAATCCCACACTCACTCACACACACAAACGCGCACAGACACACAAACACGCACACTCGCTCATACATACATAGCTCACACACAGCAGTGATCTGGTTCATTTGGCCCTCTTTTATCTTCCTGCTCGGAATGTGGCCAACAATGATAAGGTCTCACTCACATGCATAGCTGAGCCTACGCACGCACGCACGCACGCACGCACGCACGCACGCACGCACGCACGCACGCACGCACGCACGCACGCACGCACGCACACGAAGCTTGTGATAGTGGCCCTCTGTCTTGTGGGTCTGGGTGGCTCCTGAGGTTTTTGTGTTGTTGACAGACGCAGTGCTGTGGCTGGCCACACCGCCTCCTTCCCTCTTGGGACTCAGCGTTATCTGTGTATCATATGACACAGGCACACTCGCAGCTCAGGCTGGACGTCTCTATGTATATGGCAGCTCAGTTACAGCCCACGCTGATTGTTGTAATGGACTGAAAAGAAAAGGGGAAAAAAAGAAAAAGAAAGAGCACCACCTCACCTCCTCCACCTCCCCAGCAGAGTGTGTTGTCAGTGGGACAGCCAGCCAGGAACAAAGAGATAATGACACTCCAGGCGTTGTGGACAGAGATCGTGTGCGTGCAACTCTCAAACAATGAAATGACCAGCGTGAACACACACGCGCGCGCGAAAAAACGCGAAGCACTTTTCTCGACTTGTTCTAATCTGACAGAAGGCCAAGCGTATGTCCGTGTACTCAACCACCTGTCCTCCTGTCTCCAATATACAGATATTCCTCCTGTTTACTGCCACAGCACCACATTGTTGCTTCGATGGTGTTGAAGTTAATTCCCAGGGATTCCCATTCACAAACATTTGCTTTATTTAATGACCTTTTGCAGCTGCCGGCGTGAAAAATTAATTCGCTGCCATGCTTTTGCACTGTGTACATAGGGACACAATGGCGGTGGGACAGGCGCGCACGCACGAAAACACGCGTGCACGCAAACCCCTGGCCCCCATGTAATCCATCATCCTCCTCAGACACACAGGGCTCCTTTTCCCCCTGCGGACGACAGAACACACACCTCATCCTCACCCCCTCAGCCCCCCCCTCCCATGTTCCCCTCTCCAACAGGAGATATCTATCTATCAAACAATCACAGCTTGGCAAGACCCCTCCGCTATTAAAATACGGAGGGAATGGGAGAAACAGAGAGAGAAAAGAGAGATGGAAGGAGTGATAGCATGAGTGAGCAAGAGATGAAATCCAGGTAATACTGAGCCCGTCTGTTCTTACCTTCTCCACCGTTAGCATGCTTCACAGCACATAATGACTTTTTTTCCTTCTCTCCTGAAGCTTACGAAAAAGACAGGGCGGTTGGGGAAAATAGTGGAAATATATTTTTATATTAATGCGGGCCCCTCCTCCCCGGCGCTCCCTCTCCTCCCTATCTCCCTCCACTCCGATACTCCTCCCGCCTGCGGATATGCCCACCTGGCTCTGTTAATTTCTATTGTCAGCAGGTCTGAGGCTGAGCAGCCAATCCGGCGCGCGCGTCAGCCCTTGGGCCTGCAGTCACTCTGCGGCTCCAATTTAAAGGTCAGCTGATAAGCAGCCAGATTCATGCATAATCTGGGCTGCTCTGCAGTCTGACAGGCAGACCGCTCAATGAAAACACACATCCACTCTCCAAAGATACACACCTCACACTCCCGGTGTATAATTGACCCTCTCAAACTTTTTTATGCTGCAGCTTCCAAGAAGCATATTCTATGTGTCTTATTCCAGCAACACATGGTGCTTCTGCCCTCATATTGTTCCATCAGGTCAGAAAAATGTACTTTAACTAATTGCTTGAGAGGAGCGCTTCAGCAAGATCTTGGCTCCGTGTTTGTTGATTTGTTCATTAATTTGTACATAGTGCCTTTTGCAATGTGAAGCACTTAGGGGAATTATGGGATCCACTCTTTAAATGGCACAAAGCCCTGAGGCTGGCAGTATGCTTAAAACGAAATGAAATGAAATTTGGCGTCCTTGCCCAGGCAGTTTGTGAGTTTAACAAGCAGCATTTACTTTGCCGCAGTGTGCAGAGGCTGCCCAGCAGGCCTCGCTCACCTTCCCCGCCTTCCTCCAGCAACTGTTGGGGGAGATTGCATTACTTCGTCTTTTCTTTTTTCCCTAACATGTCACGTTGTCCTTTGTCATTTGACTTGGTACCATGCACACCGAACACTTTGTCCCTGGTTTTGTTTTATTGTTTTTATCTCAGAGATGACGGAGAATCAGGTCTTCACTCATCATCCTACAATCCATCAAGCAGACATTTGTTCCAAGGGGAAAAAAGAGGGGGTTCAAAGCTCTGCTTTCTTGAAATGATATGTGCTCAAAACAATGTGTCTGTAGCGTTTCAGAGATATATTTCAGTTGTGATTTACCTTTAACTGAGATTTTGTTTCCTTCTCTTGTAGCTGATTTAACCATGCCCCACGATGCTCACTGAATCTCATGGCTAAATCCGCTGGAAGAGAACCAGTAAGAAGCCAGCTTTTAGATGGATGGGGTCAGGTTGTGGCACACATCTAATCTGTGCATGACTACGTATGTATTCTTAGTATGGAAGCAGAAGTCGGCGATCTCAGCGGAGCTCCTTCTTTCATTCCCTCTAATCCTAGTAACACTCAATTACCTAATTGGATGAGTTATGAGGGCCCTGTCCTCTCTCCATTCCCTCCCATCTCAATGAGATTAACACACTCTGTAATTAATGAATTTGGGGCACTTTGAAATGATTTGCAGAATTGTCCTGACTCCGGGGGCCTGACATATGTTACACAATTATTGAGCGGTTCAAATTAGACAATAGAGTGATATGAATAGCACCAACATTAGAGGTGTTTGCAAAAGGACAGGTGATTGTGCCGGTCAGAAGCCAGATTGAACTTGGCAAAACGTTGTTCTGCGAGCATCGTCGCGAGCCCTTGTTTGAATCCGCCTGCATGAAACTGTGTCCTTGCGTGTGCCTTTGCGTGTGTCATGGTTTCCTCGTTGCGAGCGGCGAGCTCTCGCCGCCGCCTCTTACCACATCATTGTGTTTGACATCTCCGCGGGCAGCCGGCGACACAGCGCTGGTGTGTGTGCAGACATTTGTCCGGCCCGCTTTGGATCAGCGTTCGCACCCTGCGCCAGGTTGCCTGTCAGCTTTCATAAGCAGCCACACCTTCACAAACAGGTTTGCCGCTCCATTGTAGGGGGAGAAGAAGAAAATGCACAAGAAATAAATAACAAAGGACACTTCTGCCGTCTTCTGAACTTGTTGTCCCAGGCAAGGACATACACACAAAAAACAACAGAAATACAAGTGAACTCTATCGACCATGACAGAACACTTATAAATATATATTTGGTCACAATCTTGTTTTTTTGTTGTTGTTGTTGTTTTAATTGCAAATGTCCAGTCTTTTGCCTGTCAGGAATAATATCTGTGCACAGGAGACCCGTAATTCATTACTGCACTTCCTTATCATGTTGCCCTGTCAAATGTTAAAGTACTTCACAGCTTCTTCTCTCACACAAACATGTCAGTGGGCTGTGGTTACAGTTGTCACTATGTCTAAAGGCAAGGCTTCACAAGTTATCCGTCTTACACTCAAAAAAACACAACAGTACAAAATGACAAAGCTTCCTTTTTTGTTTCATTCTTTTACATTCACATCTTTGAATGTTTTGCATTTGTGATCAAATGTAGGAACTCTCGTAAATGTAATGTTTATTATCCAGGTCAGCAACTTGGATCAGCAGGCACTGTTCTGTCCGAAAAATGATAAAATATGCAAAAGGAAGGGTCACGTTGACCCCACACAAATGTTAAAATGCAGCACGCTCAGCCGCAGGACTTCAGCACATTTTTCCAAGGGTCCTTGCTATTCATATCTTTAACTTTTGAAACCTAATTAGGAGCAAAACAATACCACTCACCTTGTTTCACTAGACTAGAACCATAGTAATAGCAATAGCACGTGCATGTGTGAGGCAGAATACAAGCTGGTTTTACTTGACCAACAATTGCTATTGATTCTTGGGGGGTCCACTTCCTGTTTCTCCCCTCATCTGTTCTCGGTTCCTCTTTGCGGGTGAACATGTCACAGTTTTGTTTCGTTTCGTCTATTATTCAAAACAGGCTAAAACGTGTTTGATACTTGTGAGAGAAGGATTTGTAATATTCTTTATGAAAACTCTGTCAATGCATATTGATGGAAAAAATAAAACGTGGCATTTTCCGATAAATTAATGAGGACGCTGTTGTGTTTTTCATCCATACCCAGGCACGGAAACCTCCATTCACTGATTAATCTTGCATATACAAGTCATTTATTCAACTGTTGTTTTGTTGTAAGTACAAGAACGTTTTCCTGTTTCAATTAAGCGCTTTTCTATCTGCCCGAAATTGAATGTTTCTGGTGTCTCCCTCACTGTTAGTCAGCTCGTCAGCTTTGGTACTGTGTTATTTGTCATTTTGTTTGTGTGGTTTCTTTCATTCAATTGTGCTTTAGTTCATATTAGATTTTGTTCGGTTTGTTACAGGGCAATTGTGTTTCTTTTCTTTTTAAGGGTTTCTTTAGTTTCCTCCGCCTGAACCCCTGCTGCTAAAAGTAGCCCCCTCTGCCACTCAATGGCATCTTTCACCGTTACACGCCATAAAAGCCTCGTCGTACCAAACTGCCTTTTTCTGAGAAACAACGCCCCAAAGCGAAAACTTTCTAGTTTCAGATATATAGACGCATTGAAGGATAAAAAAAAAGGAAGTGAACTGAGCAGGAACCTCGCCACCTGTAAACTGCCTTGTGTGGTGTAAAGGTGAGCTTGACAAATCTCACTAATGGCCATTCAGATTTTACTCTGTGAAGCTTGAAAACCAAAAATAGACGTTAACTGTTGTGTCGAAGGTCCTGCACGCGAAGCCACCAGCAGGCCTTGTGTTAAGAAATTACTCTGCACGGAAAGAGCTTCAAGGACTTTGCCTTTTCGGTGCTGCCACATCGCTAATAGTTAAATTTCATTTAAGAGTGGGGGAAATTAATATTTAAATTGGCTATTGGCAATGTACGGTGTTGTACTTGAGAATGCACATTGTACACTGTTTGCATAATTAATTTATAGTGGCTTCATCTGTAAATAATATTGTTACCACACCATCTGCAGGCACAAAGGACCATTATCAGGACCTGTGTGTGTGTGTGTGTGTGTGTGTGTGTGTGTGTGTGTGTGTGTGTGTGTGTGTGTGTGTGTGTGTGTGT
>JAUESF010000048.1:8925781-8946834 GCA_032274765.1 Malacoctenus tetranemus
CACACACACACACACACACACACACACACACACACACACACACACACACACACACACACACACACACACACCAAATGTGACCCATCTCAGAAGAATGAGCGCCAGGCAAGGTGCAAATTACCATGCACACCGTTAGTGATAAGAACTAAACCCATTTTCAAAGCGCAGAATAAATGCCAGATCCTTTTTGATGCAGGAAGACTGTGACTTTTCCATCGCTTATATTCAAAGAATGAGGGAGGAGGAAAAAAGAGAAACATAAAGTCAACACCGTGAACAATTTAGCTATCTCCAAGTCACATAAAAAAAAAACTGGGTTTCTCGTTCCCGCTGCCTATCTACTTAGTCTTATCCACTAAAATCACTTATCAGTGTTTGACTTCAAGGGATGTTTTATCATCTGGGCTCACAGATAGCGTGCTGATACTGCGGACCGGACTAATACTACATGTCCTGTGTAATTGGCGGCGGTGTGAATGACGAGACCTTATAGAAAAGCCTGGTGTTTCTCTTTGGTCAGCGGGATGTCAAAAAGGTAGATTTCAAATGCTCCGAGCTGAACTCGTCAATAAAATAATGAGTTGTGCCATTGACTGACCTCACAGATCGACAGACAGACAGACAGCGCGTTACCAAGTGCCTTTTGTTTCTTGCCCTACTGATCAAAAGGGGTTTTCGCTTTGTCTCCGGTGAGGCTGCAGCTTAGCAATAATTATAGTGGTAGCTCTCTGTAGCTATATGTAGACGCGTGCTGAAGGGCAGAGAAGCAGGATCCGTATATGTGTTGCGCTGGTTGTTAAGGCAACTGTATCTGTCCTCCTGCTTTGAAGTAGAGCCCCCCCTGTCACCTGCTCTGCCCCCCCCCCCAAAATGCTGCCAGAGGATTGATTACACTTTTTTTCACCGGTTTGCCTTTGTATGCGAGCTGGTTCAGATCCCCGTCCGAGGTGTGAACGTGCGGCGTATGTCAGTGGAGTTAATGATGCAGCCACACAACGTCCGTCTAATTAAACTCATCCAAACGCAGCGCCACATACAGTTGGTTTTTGTTTGATTGGTTTATTGGAAGCGCGGCACTAATTCCCAGACCTTGGACTCAATTGTCTGTCCGCCATACCGACGTGGTGGCGGCAGACGAAGGTTACAGTGCAGCTGTTCGAGCGAGGCGCGCACCCGGCGTGGGGACTACGCTCACAAAGACATGAGTGGGTGAGAGGTAAGCGGACAAATTGAATGGAGGCCAAGGTCAGGGCTCCGATTTAGCCGGGTGCCTCTCAGCCAGCAGCTGTTAAAATCAGAGCGGACCGGTCGTGGTTTATTTTCACACGCGGCCTGGGAATGACGGGAGGCGGCCGGGAAGTTTTTGCGTGTGTTCCATTGATCAGGGATGTTAATCTTCAGAGGATATGCAGAAAGGTCCTCCCAAGGACAGGACAATGAAAAGGCTCCATCGATTGCTGGAGCACTGATCAATTGGTCCCAAGACAGATAACAAGATGTACAAGTGTTGGGTAACAATGGGCACCGTGTAGGATATGGTCCAGGTTGATCGTTCCTTCATATTTCAGCTCCCTGGAGTAAAAGCCTGATTTAGTGTCACTGACACTGAATCGTCACCAACGCTGTACCGTTGGATTACAGTTACTTCTTGCTTCGTTGAAATGTCGATGAGCAAAGAGGTGCTGAGAAAAGATCACCTGTTGCTTGAGTCATACGTCTTCTGGACTCCCACCGATTCCTGTCCTAATGTTGTGCAAATAGTTGTTTTTCTTGTCTGTGTGGGTCATTCCAATGCTTTTGCTAATGCAGAAATTAACAGCTGGTTCAATGAATCACACAGAGAGACAGCAGCTCGTCAACTGTTTCATCTAAATAAAGGAGATGAATAACAAGATCAGTGACTGAGCTGCTGACGCTGTGATGCTATTTTTTGAAGAAGTCATCTGTTACTGGTCGTTTACGGGCAACAGTGTCACAGTTATAACGCATTAATACAAACAACGTAGAACTATGTACCTGGGTCAGTCGCCCCCACCAGACGAGGAGACCTGAACATGTAACAGTCGAAACCAGACCCTGTGAGAGAAGCACACGGTGCATCCCTGCATGCACTGGAATGCTGTTTAAACACTGGTTAGACGACATACAGAAGGACTGCGCTGAGGTCCTCGTTCCACACCAGGAATCTCTTTATTATTTCCCCTTTTCAAAGACGTCGATGCCATCACGTCAGTGTTTCTTTGTGCCAGATGGTTGCTGACTTTTTGTCTGAAAGTGCTCCACATTCAGACGCTTAACAGTCAGTCTGAAATATTTGTCATCCTTCTGTCATGCCGGTGACCCTCGTCAGTGTTTCGGGCCGATTTGCAACCACAAAAAACAGCATTGCAACACATTTCTTTCATCCTAACTACTGCACAAACGTATGCATGGGAATGCTGGTTCTGCAGCTTATCTCGTTTGTTTCGGCCGTGATGCTCAGAAAGTTGGGAAACCAGACTGAGGCTCTCGCATGCCGCAGCATCCTGACGTCTACCGGACGAGTCCAGCCAGATCCGGCGTTGCAGGTTTGACCTGGAGCTCTCGGTGCAACAGGTCGCCTTCCTAATCAGGGCACATCACTGTATCTGTGCTGTGCACACCAGCACAGATCAAGTGTGAGATAACGGGTGGGAACAATTAAATACAGCAGCTCGTGACTAGTCAGTGCTCTTGAAAAACCAGTCCGAGAAGATTCTTGCAAGTTTTACGTGATGAAGAAAGACTGACTGCAACACGAAAGCAACGTGCTTTCTAAAACAAGTGGCTCACGACCTTTTCGCTCTGAAGCCCACTAAATTGCCTCAATGAGGAATTGTGGACGCCCGTTTTTATCTTTCATTTTCTAAAGCGTTGCAGCAACGCCAATAATTAGCAGAAGAAAAAGGACAATACTTCTGAATTGCTTGATTTATCTTTTTCCTGCAGATCTGTTGCGGCTGGCCCTCGAACAAATGGATAATTAATCAGGTCAAATTTTTATTATTTCAGTCTAACACTGCGGTTCAGGAGCAAAGTGCAACTTTGTGACAACTGCAAATTAAAATTAAACCATCTGCCACCTTTCAAGGGGAAACAATACACACTTTGTTAAATATTTCCACAATTATAAACAGATGTGCCACTCAGATTGACCCCGGCATTAACAACACTACTTCTCTTGTGCCTGGCAACACAAACACTCACTTCGACGGAACGGGAATAATTTATGCAGCTGTTAACTTCAAATCTTCAGTCTGACTGGAGAGAGAAAAAAAGTCATCCTAAAATCTTTTTCTCCATTTCTAGTCGGGCGCTTTCAATGTTTACATTTCACATTGGGGGAAAATCTCTTAGTTACAACTGATTTAACCTACGGGTATCAGTGCTTCGTCTCGTATTAAATACTTAATTCATGCTTGTGATGATGGTGCGTGTAATTAACGACCCTGCCTCTTCATGTTAACACGCGAACAGCCTGAAGCAGGAAAATCAGCCACAACTTTGTGATCACCATTATCTCTGACTGGGAGTTTAACTCGCACAGAGAAAACCCGGATATGTTCAACTTGTCTGCAGTTTGTTTTTTAAGTGTATGTTTCAATTTGAAAATGAGTGATTGAATGACCGATGTGTTTCTCTAGTGGAAAAAAGCTGAAACAAAAGGCAGCTTTTGACAGTTTGACTTGATGTGGATAGAAAGTAGCTAAGACCTTCTGTTGGTCCTGAAAAGAGCACTGGTACTTTTGTAGCTACAGTATCCTTCCTGTGAATGAGTGTGTTATAGCAATGTAGCAAGCGTGTCGCCATTTTATAGGTTGAGGCTCAGTCATGCTCGTCCATTTTATTTTTGTGTTCTGCTGATTGGGAGTATTGCAGCTAGCTGTTGGGCACAGAGAGGGTTTACTTCTGCTTTACTAATTTAAGGAGGCCTGAGCAGACACAATGCAAATTGATCACATGTGACAGCTGCATACTGCTGTGCTAGCAGTGCAAAGTGCACACCCTCAAGTCAGTTGACAAAAACATACAAAATGAAAAGGCAATTTAAGATTACTGAGAGGGAAAAGTAGTCGCAGTAAAAGTATGCACAACTCAAGAACAATCGGTAAAACTGGGCTTTAAGCAAAAATGACTGAAAGAGCACAGGGTCACTTGGACACAACATGTGACTTTTATCAACATTTTCAGAGTAATCAATCGGAACAAAGGTAAAAACAGACTTTTCAATTGACGTTTTCCCCACAAGTGCTGGTGTTACAAGTGAGACGGTGAATGATCTCAACATGTAATGATTAAAGGAGTAAATGATGAGAAACGAACAAAGGCAGCTGGTTTAGATGTTGCTGTTTAACGCTGGAAAGAGGAAAGTCGGGGAAGGGGGGGGGAGAAATCTGTGTTGACAACACTTCATGGCTGTTATGTGCATTCCTGCGCACTGCACGTCATTGGCCCCGATCCTTGTCCATCATTCCCCGGGAGCCGCTAAACCCCGCCCCCTCGGCTCGAAGCCGGGCGCTCATTGGCTCCCCCATTAGTCCCCCGAAAGAGTTGGCGTCCAGTGAGCGCCGAGGAGGACGGACCGATTGGCGCCTACAGTGGTGGAATCGACCGTCCCCGAGCGCACACGGCGTAGAGGAGAGTACGGCGCGCGAGTCTCTGGAAGGGAGATAACGGTTTCTTTTTTGCCCCCCTCTCCACTCAGACGACAAGAGCGAACCAAACCTGAGTTTTTAGGGGGGTTTTCACACAAGTCTCCTGCTCACACGGAGGAGGGAAGCGAGGGATCGGAGCCGCAAGTTTTTTTTTTCTTTCTTTTTTTCGTTTTTTTTCTTCTCTTCTTCTTCTTCTTCTCCAAAAAGAGGATTCTGTGTTTTCGCCGTGGTTTGTTTTCCGCTCTCGCCGCAAAGATGATGGTCGGAGAGGTCGAAGTGAAGGAGCGACCGAGGCCGAGTCCCGACTATTTGATGCAGTTACTAAACGAGAAGAAGCTCATGACCAGTTTGCCGAACCTCTGCGGCATCTTCACGCACCTAGAGAGGCTTCTGGACGAAGGTAAAGACCATCAAAACATGGAGAGGGGGTGGGGGTGGGGGGAAACCCCGGGGATCGAGGGGGGAGTGAGAAGCGTGACCACCACCACCACAGCGCGGCAGCCCCGCCGGTGTCGGCTCGGCTTCACCCGGGCATGCCTTGCTGCATAACCAGCCAGACCTCCACTTGATTTCCCCCCGCCGTGTCAGGCGGAGTTATTTCGACCAGACAGCCAACTCTCATTGGGGATAAAAAAAAAACACAACCCAGCCGCTTCGCAGCTGATTGTAGGTCCACGGAGTTTGTGACTGCGCCCCTGACTTTTTTATGTGGCGGCGACGAGATGAAAAACTTTCTTCCAAGTCCGGCCAGTAGAGAAAGAAAATCACTCCCTACACTCGGATTGTTTGTGCTTCCAAAGGAAACGACCGTGGCTAAGTTGCTGGGCCGACTTTTGAGCTGAGGAAGCGGGGTGTTAGTCCGCGAACGGGGCCTCGTTCCCACATGTTCCCCCAGCAGTTTAGCTCGGGTTAGCCACATTTTAGGCTAGCGAGCCTCGCTCCGCGTCCGCGTCCTCGCCGAACTCCCGCAACACGGAGACCAACGACGGGCGAGTGACTCGACCATGTCGGTTGTAAACACTCAGTCACACGTTATAAACGGGGCACAAAGACGCGTTACGGACGTTTGTTCCCAGGCCGGCGCCGCCGCTGCTGCGAGGCTGCTGGTGGGTTGTTGCCCAGCGGCCGAGGGGAACAGCACGGAGGAATGTGTCTGCTTGTTGCCCAAACAATGGCCAGTGAGTTGCTGCTGCTACCGCTGCTGCTGCTGGGAGGGGGGAGTGCGAGGAGATTATTCCAACTTTTTCCCCACTAAACGCGGCTCCGCTTCGTATGTCACCGCTCCTCTCTTCACACATAGACCTCCAAAGCTTACATCGGGTGGGGGGATATTTCCTCCCAGCTGAAGCAGTCGTCGTCATGTTTTTTCTAAACCCAAGCTCACCCCACCAAAAAAAACTGCGTCGCCTTTTTTGTCGGCGGCGTCCAGACGGGATTTCGCCTGTGTGGATCCACCGAGGGGTTACTCCGAGTAACGTCACCTATCTATACCCCCCCTCCCCCACAATGTTGATAGTATCAATAACATAAGCTGGTCTTTGCGGAAGGTTGGACCTATGCTTTATGTAAGTGAACTGGGGACACTAGAGAGCGCCACAGCCCCCCTGGCAGACTGTCCCCACACACCGTGTGGTGTCGGCATGGTCGGACTGGACACCATGATGAGTAGCCACCCCCTCCCCCCCACCTCCACCTCCACCCAGTGCAGCCCCGGCGCGCTGCGTAAAGTTGACGGGCAGAGGGGCCACTGCTCCGGGGCCTCGCAGGACTCGCAGCAGCGCATACCTGCTGGTTTCGGTTGCATGTCTGGATGAGTAGGCGCCGTAGCATGCGGTTGCTAAACCGGTCTGAAAAGATTTTCAGGCTCTCTCCAGAGGTGATAAACAAGACTGTTCAGACGCGAAGACAAGTTTTTTTCCCCTCCCTCCCCGACATGGGAAGCTTCAAAAAGTAAATGAAACTTGATACATTCAATCAGTGGAAGATTTAAATTCACTGCTACGCACTCGGAGGTCCTGTAATTTCTCAACTGGTGGCTTCACACGGTTAATCTTCTTTTAGCGTTGCTTTTTTTGGTACAAATTTGCAGCTCACGTCCATGCGGAAGCATGTAGAAGGGAAGCAGTCATGCATCACATTACTCTGAATTTTCTGAGGGGCGTTTACAGCCCTTCCCCAAATCTCTGAGTGTTTTTGAAATGAAAGGCAACATTTTTTAACCCCCCCATGTACACCACAAACACCTTTCAAAATAGAATAAATACCTACTTTATTCCACTGATGTGGGAATTCAGACTTTCTTTTATTAATTTTCACCCTCACTCCCAGCTCTTGTGTGGCACGCTGATGAGCAGAGACCCTCAGGAAGAGAAATAAACCAATTTTGTTCAGTGGTAATGTGATCCCTTGGTCACTTTTTAAAGCTGATTGTAGTCTTCCAGACTGAATCTGTTACGGGGAATTTTTAACAAAAAACACATCACATGTGCTCACCCTTTTCCTCTTATTTAATGTATATTTAAAATTAAGAAACTTACTGGATTAATTCATGCAAAGTGCCGTTACTTTCCTAAAGTTGGCAGTAACAAAGATCGCTTTTCTGTTTGCTGAGGCCCGTTTGAGCTCTTCAAAGCAGCGCTCCACAGACAGAAAAATGGGTAAAATCTCCCGTCCTTCAGCGACTGGGTCGCTGCCCTAAAGTCACACACGTATGATATTTACAAGGGTTTCCACAACACCAGCCCAAACTTTGTCCCCCCGCCAGAAATTGCATGTGTGTGAGACGAAACCCACCCGAGCGCCAAGGAGGCCCGACCGAGACTGTCGGCTTTCTGTTTGGAGGATGTTTGGTTTTCTCTCCCTCTCGATGGGGCTGAGACTCTGATGTGATATTTGGGGTCAGGCTCCTCTCGCTCAGCGTCTCCCAGTTTGTGAAAACCGACTCCACCTTTCCTGCTACAATCCAGTCTGCAGTCTTTTATAATCTGGAGAGACGAAAGGAAACAGCAGGCGTTCTCGGAATAGCCCGCCCCTTCGGGTTTAACACTTGTAAAGTGTTGGTTTGCTTTTATGCCTTCGTTTGGTGCTTCGCCTTCACTGAGTGTCTTTTCTTTCAGGATTTCAGTCTACTTGTTTCAAAATAGTTTTAATGGCATTTTCTGCTCAATAAAGTTGTGAATTGATATTTACAATGTTTGGCGAAGTGTGTTTTGCGGACTTGACTTAGACGTCTCGTCAAACAAATTCCGTCAGGGAAATATTTAACGCCCAAAAATGTGGTGGATTCATGTTTGATCGATTAAGGAATTACTCCCATTGAATGTTTCTCTCCTCCGACTGTGTTGCGTCTCCAGGAGACTTCTCAATTGGTTCCGTCTCCTTGAGACGTCGGTGTCTTGTCAAGGCAACAAGAAGAGAGCAGATGCTGCTGGAGAAGCTATTGATGTTCAGACGGAGGCAGGAACACCACCGCTTGGTGTATAGTTATCATCGGATGAAAAGAAAACACCGCACAAGTGTGAAACTGAGGGCCAGTCAACAAAGGTTTCGCTTGTCTCGTCTCCTCAGTCTGCGGTTTCAGCGCGTTGTTGGTTAAATCACTTGTGATAAAATTCACTTGTCACAATTAAATGTGGCTGAACAGCTGAAATCCGGTCCTTTGTCAGACTTCGGTGCAGCGAGCGAGAGCGAAAATTTAACTCGTTGCGTGTGAACAAATGAAACTCTTTCTTTGTCCATTCCTCTGGAGTATTCTCCCCCAACAGCTGCACGCCTTCCTCACCCACCCCGGCGTTTTTGTGCGTGTCTACACAGCTGTTTCCACGACGGAAAGAAAGCCGACACCACCCATGTGTGAGTCGGACTACTCCCACCCAGCTTCCCAATATGTGCGCTGTCCCTCAAGGTCACTTCGGCCAATTGACAGCCCCCCTTCTGAAACCCTCTCGTGCTGCAGTTGTTCGTCTCCCTGAGGTGACACCTGCTATGGAGTTTTTTTATTCCGCTTTACGATCTGCCTGCCAACAAGCTGCTTCAAATTGCTATATTTTCTCTTGGCAGGAGGAGACAGACCATATAACATCTAGAGATGTAGCTCAGTAGTGACGTGCAGACTGTGTTGTAAGGTAGTAAAACATGGGAGAAAGTGGGTCTCTGTCGTGTGTTTTTTTTTCTTTCTTCCTGATGTCATTCCGGTGTTCAATTAAACATAAATTTGATCAGTAAAATTTCAACCAAGGTTGCTATTGTGTTTGTGGTGACATAGACTGAGTAAGAGCCCACATAAATGAGCTCAACTAAAATTTTTATTCAAGGATGTAATTATGTTTGTCCTTTAAGGTCACTTGGTTAATCATTTAGTTTTTTTTTAAAAAAAAAGGAGAAAAATGGAGATCAAGTTCCTTGTATAATCCAGTAAAAGTTTAGTTATGCTAAATATACCCCAGAACAAGAAATGCGTGCGGCTTCGATGAAGTTAATATTACAAGCCTCGCTTTCATCTCGTGTGAAACGACAGGGCAGCCGTGAGGAAATCACCGAGGCGTTGGCATGGTCTGAAAAAACAAACCATTGTGCTCTATTGCAAGTGCTACTATTTAGTTATAGTTACACAGCAGCTGCTTGTGTTTATCTGTTCAAGGTTCACAGTGTGTAAATTCTAATGCTTTGTTGTTTGTACGCTGCACACAGTTTACTTGAGAAATCTTTGATGTAAAGTGTTAAATTGTGTTTAGTTTTGATATAACTAACACTGTTAATCACCAGTGTGCAGCACGTTACCTTTTTGTCACGTCTCTCAGCTTTCGTGTTTTAGCGCTTGTTTGTGTGACAGGTTAGAGGGCTCATTGTTTTTTCTACAGCTGTGTGCAGTTGTTTATTCATTACACCCCTCCTCCACCACCAATGTGTTTGTTTTCGAATATACATTTTGCTCGTGTGCCTGTTTTGCCTCTGCTTCGTGATTTGCCAGGACATTCCTGAGAGAGCTGTCAGCGTTTGGAGGACAGACTGTCTGCTGGCCGCTGTGGTGCCTTTGTAGGGAACTGGTCCTTTGGGAACAGCTGTTTAGAGAACAGATTGTGATAAATTGGAAAGTGCTAGAAGTCCGCGTTTGGTTTTCTACCTGATGTCCTGTATTTCCGTCAATCTTCCGCACGGCTCTCCTTTTTTTCCCCTCAGCGTGGCCATTGTGTGATGTTGCAGCTGTAGCTTGACCCTTGGCGTTCCTCAGCATCGGGCCAGACCTGCAGTAACCTCTGACACGCAATCAATTTTGCAGCTAACAAGATTGAGCACTGCTCGCAAAGAGAGATACTGCTCAGAGCTGTGAGGGAACACAGATAGAGGCTGACAGGAAGGGAGAATTGGGGGTGTTAGGCCAACACTGTTGTTGCAGGCAGAAACCTGTTATATCCCCCCGTATCGCAACCCTTTCTCTTCCCCCCACATTCTCTCCCAAAGCACCACTTATAAGCTGGAATTTAATTAAACAAGAGCCATTCTGTGAGTGGGTTTACTGAGCCGTCGCCACCAGTGAGAAAGCAGCATCGGAGGCTTTGTGCTGTCTCTCATTGTCTGCCTCTCTCTTGCCCTCCTGTGGTCCCCCTCTCTCTCTCTCTTTCGCTCCCTCTCAGGCTCTCCTCCCTGGTAATAAATTAGGTGGTGGCACAAGTCTGACAGGGTGAGGTTGAAAGTTGGTAGCAGGGCCGAGCGTTGCATCGCGTGTCTTTGTTCTGATGGGCCCCTGCCGTGCAGCCCTACTATCTGGGCGGCCCCACCACAGTGTCTGTGGGAGCTGGGGTCCCTGTACTCGCCCGTCCTGCTCCCGCCCCGGCACTGCCACTCCCCCTGTGGATGCTGTATGATAAAGTCATCCACCGACAGCTCCGCACTCTTATCTGAGGCCTCAATCCCGTGAGTGCTGGGGCCTCCTTATCACTGCTGCCTCCGCCTGGCCTCCTGTCTTCATGCCCTACCCCAACTGCCTGGCTGACTATCTAGCTCGCTGTCGCCAAGACTAAATGTCTCCCCTTATATTACTGCAGGCTGTTAGACAACACATTGCTAGAAGCAGTTTATCTCTCTCCATTTTTCCCCCTGAAGCCTGAAAAGCTGAGCAATTGCATTAACATGAACAGAAAATAGGGTAACCAGATGCATGGGGAGTTTCTGCCGTGTGGTTTGCATTAAAACACAAGTCATGGTTCAGTGTGTTTTGTTAGTCGATGACAAGCAGGGTTAAAGCGGAAGATTTATCAGGGGGTTTTGTAATAATTGCATTACAACATCTTCCTGACACTGACTTGTTCATTGGGTTCAGTTGCTTATTCCTTTTTTGAACTCGTGACTCCTCCCTTTGCCCTTGGCCTTGTCTTTTTTTCCTCTTTTTTGTTTCTGATGCAAAAAAGAAAAACCTCTTGACGGGAAGTTCAGCCCGTTTCAGACAGGAAAGTGTTATGGAGGAGGCGAGCCAGTGGTTTGTTTTTCCTTCAGACACAAAAAGGATCGGGGAGTGTTTTTCTTCTTTTTTTCTTCTGTGCTGTGGTGACAAGAGAAGTTGGCGCCTATTTTACCTTCTCCCACAGAGGTGGATCTGTCTCTCCTTCTGATTAATTTGCATTGCATCATGAATCATCTCTTATCCCGTCCTTCCATTACACATTTGTGAGGAGAAGAGACTCGCACAGTATTTCTCAGTTCGGAGAAGTGGAGGCCCCACCCTGCTACATTCTTTGAGTGCTTCAAATAGCTCTCTCATAGTAGTCCCCTTATTGCCGCGCTCTTTCTCGTCCTTTCTTTGTTTTTTAAGTCTCTAAACTGTCACAACACATCCAGCAGCTGACAATGAGGCTTCTCAGGAATCATACCAGCTACATTTTGTCAACATTTCCTGTTTTCTTCTCCCATTTTTCTCGTAAAAAAGAAAGGAGATGAAAAAACACGGGCTGAATGCTCACTCTGTTCCTTGCTCGCTCGCCCACCGATCTGCATTCATTTTCTTTCTCCTTTCAGAGGAGGAATGGCAAGCGAGCGTTGGCAGCCAGCTCAGGAATTTTACCGGGAGCACAGTCAGAGCACTTAACCTCCAGCCTGGTGTTTGTTTTCCGCACACACACTCTCATAGTGTGTGTTAGCTTGGCTTGATGTGACACACAGGAGCGTCTGGTTCACCTTTAAAACTCTGGAACTGCTGGATGAATAACTTGTCTTGAATTTGCTGGACTTTTTCCTTCATGGCTTGTAATACAAGCTTCAATTATTAAAGACGTGTCATTTCTCTCCCAAGCTAATTTGGTGATACGTTCACTTTTTACTTGGAGCTGAAGTGTTTTACCTTTGCAGCATTTCCAAACCTTGTAGTTTAAGGGGGTTTATTTTCCCCGTCCTCTTGAAACACCCCAGCAGATTAGCCTACCTGTGGTTTGCATCCTTCACTTTGGTTCCTCACCAGTCTCGGGCACACCGATAAATCAGAGATGAATAATTTAACTGGCCCTCAGCCGCCTGTGTTGTTTCTGGGAGGCCTGGCGAGAGCAGACCGTGCTGCCATAACCTTCCCCGAGGGCCACAGAAAGTCAGGTGGCAGGAGATGGAAAGAGACTCCTTTCAACTATCAAATATGATGTGCTGGGAACTCCCAACGTAACCAGTCCCAGCTGCTTTCATACAGCTTCCATGTATTTAAAAAAAAAAAAAAAAGTATCACAAAAAGGAACACGAGACAAGCTGAGATTTGCACTGGGTTACACACAGTGTACGTATTTTACTAGAAGTGTAATCTGCTGAGGAATTGGGTTAAAAAGTCACTGCAACTGCTGTTTAATTATGATATTGAAGCATCAAGTTTTAGTAAAAAGAAAAAAAAGGTTATTTTGCCTCTTACAAACAAACTTTAGTTTTTATCTCATCCCCTCCTTTTGGTGTGATCCCCCCATCCAAGCCCCCCACACACTCTGCAAAATTGTAGCCTTCCTGTGCTTGTAAGTATTCTCGACATTTGCAATTCCATCTATTCGCCCCGGTGAGGAGCGACATGTTACTGAAGTCTCGCACAAAATTCACTGAAGGCACAATAAAGTGCATCTTGTCTGAAATCTCTTCACAGCAGCTTTACTGCACTTTAAACTTCCTGCTTCCCGCTGAACCCGTATCATCATCGCGGAAACATTTTGTAAATAACAATTTCAGGATGTCCACCAACAAACAACAACATTGTCTGAACTGTCCTTTGTATCTAGTTTCTTTTTTATGGTTAAAAAATTGGTTTGGAAACTCATCCTGCTCAATAATGCTTCGGTTTGCCGTTCATGTCTAGTTTTGTATTATCTGGGGCAGTTGCTGTTCAACTAGCTTTGCATCTTGAATGCAGATGATGTCTTGTTTTGAGATGTCGAGGCCCCTTCAGGATTCTTTGCCTACTTTTTTTCCTTTTGAATGAAATTTACCAAAGAAGGAAAATCTTTTCTAATATTTTTTGGATGGCTCCATGGAATAGCTTTTCACTACTCTGCCACAAATGTATGCCAGAGCTACTTTTCAAAACCTAAACACGCCATAGTGTGGATGAGGACTTCAAACACTGGAGGGGAGGGGGTGTGGTTGTGACCAACAAACGACCGCAGCAGTGGAAAAGTGGATTGTTAGGGATTTCTCCAAGCTTTTATTGCCTCTTCATAGATTTAGCATGACCTCTGTTCAATAGAGTAACATAAAAATCGTCATGTTTGTAATCCCTGCTTATGTCATCTTGCGTCATTTTAGCGTCCCCATTGGTAGCGTGGACCTTCTTAGTTCCAGGGCTACAGCTCTCTGAGGGCTCTAATTGCTCCCAACACAGACAAAATCTATTTGAGATGATTCTTATGGCCGACTCGGTGCTTTCATCCCTGCTTAAATATTGCCTCTCAGTGCTTTATTAATTGCACCAGTTGCTGCAGTATTTCTCAGGCCTTTTTATGGTTTTCTTGACATTTGAACTCCACTGATTGACAGCCGTTTGTGCAGACTGTGTCTGTGAATGTAAAAAGCTGCAAATGAATTGTCCTTTAAGGACTAATAAAGTCTCTGAAGTTGTATGAGTTGTATCTTCTAATGCCTTCGCTGCTGTGAAAATCCCCTCCGCCTCATTGACACTCACATGTGGCGCACAGTTGTTTTTTATACAGCGGCTGCCGGCTCCAAAGTGCTGGGCTGTGATGTGCAACATGGCTTGCATGGCATAATTTATACACAACCAGCCCACAGTGACAGTGACAGTAGCACGGATGCGGTCTGCAGCTGCAAGTGAGCCCGTTGTAGGCCTGTAATGTGTGTTCAGTGTTTGCCACTGCTTGTCTGTTTGTGCTGGAGCTTAAGTCTATCTGTCCTTATCAGTGCCGTGGTTGGGAGGAGATTACAGAGCAGAGACAATAGGTGGTTTTGTATGATTAGGTTTTAATTGATGAAACAAAGAGCCTCAGTCGCACTGTGTGTAACACAGAAGGGGACAGTCACTCAGAGGCACAGATAACTGGCAGGAAAGAATGTGTCGTCTATATGAAAGGGTGAACGAGCGTGAGCCCCGTCCCCGCTCAGTTGATTGATTGTGTTCGCCGAAAGCAGAAAAAAAAAGGTCGAGCGTCGCGGCTGAGAGCGATGGGAGGATGGTGAGTGTGATAAAGAACAGTGGGGCGAGACAGAGGAATCCTATGTGCTGTGAATGAGGTCATCTGCTTGGTTATGAGGAAGGTCGCTGACCCCTCCCTCAGCTCCACACGCCACCCCTCCTCTCTCGCTTCCTCCCCCTCAGCAAATGATGCACAATAGCTTTTTGTGCTTTAATGGGCCAGACGCACACACTGGGTCATTTCTACCAGTTCGCACTGAAGAATGCATGCAAGTGCTGACTGTCAACCCACAACAATGCGGCACATTTTATCGCTTTGTTTTTGCCACTGGGTTATTTATCATAGTTGTACAGTGCCGCTGGACAAAGGTATTTACACAACTTGTGATCCTCTAATCTGGAACTCCTGTTCCACCTAAAGTTAGTTGATGGCTGCAGAGAGTGTGTGCAGCATGTTTACAGAAGCCACTGAAACCTTTTTTTTAATGTTTTTGTTGGCAAAAGAAGCAGTTCCCTGTGTTGAACTTCTTGCTGCAAATATTATTTTGATTAAAAAAAGGCAAACAGAAATGTTACCAAGATTGCCTTCTGTACATTCTTTCTGTGAACTGCAATCAAGCAGGAAAATCCAATTCTCCACTTTTTTGCACTTGTTGCTTTTTTGCTGGTGAAAAGCAAACACAGCTTGAAGCAGAATATCGGGACTCATACAAATGCAGCACTCGTACGTTGAAAATCTAAGTGAAATGGGAGTTATTTAACCTGTAGCAACAGACATACCACAGGTTTTTGTTGTTGTCGCATATTTCCTCCACCTTGAGTAGATGGTGTTCAGGCAAAATCAGTAAGGGCAACTTGTATTTGTCTCCTCAGTTTAGTTTTTTTAATTATCTCTACTACTGCAAAAGAAACAAAGTTACTTCTTTGTTGCCTTCTCAGATTACGGTCTTTGTTGCTACCTGGGAAAAAAATATGGTCGATGTTTCCTGTGTTTGAAAGTTTTGTTTGCTTAGTTCACCCCAGAGAAAAAAGTAATTTGTTACTTTACTCACTTTCTTGTATTTGGATCACTCTGCAACATCTCCCGGGAGGCATTTTTTCATAATTACTGTTAACACTCTCGGCAGCCATTAAACCTTCCATATGCTCACACATCAACAAATCCCTTTTCTTGGTAAAACGGGACAAACACAACACAATTTTATGCACTTCAATAAAGTTGCTGAAAAAACAGCAACCGATTCCGTGAAAACATGCCAAAAGAAAGAAATGTCACCACAGCGAGGCTCAGCTGCCGTCACATTTTTGACACCCATGCTTTGCCCTTTTTGTCTGGCGAGAATTACAGTGTGTGCCGAGCGCTCCAGCAGCTGTTGCGCTCGTGTGTTTCATGGACACGCACAAGAGCTTTATTCACAACTTGCGCAGTTCAGAGAAGAACCCAAAGTTACACAGTAAAGGACGATGGTTGTTTGTTATTTTTTGTGTGATGGAAATGAGACCGTGCTAAAACGGCCCACATGGTTTGTAAAGGAATGTAATGCAGAGAAACAGATTACCCAGTGAACAACGACATCTTTAAGGTTTTGGAACGACAGTGTTGCTGCTGCGAAAAAACAGTCGGAACAATTAGGCTGAAAACAGTGATTGAACAAAGCTGCTGTTGATCGTCCCTTTGGCCAGAGGATGTTTGCTGCCCAACATCACCTGTATAATTGTGTAAGTACAGTGTGTGAGCTGTGAGGGCATTTCTCAACAGCAAACAACAAGAGTAACCAGCAGCCACATTTGAAATGTTTTTCTTCACTTTGAAATGGCTCGTCTCGTCGTGGTTGGGGCTGAACCTCCGCCATCTTGACACAGACATACTTGTGTTATTGTCATCTGGGAGGTGATTACAGCTGCTGCCGTCTGGCTGGTGCTTATATTTTCTCGCAGAATGTGTCAGGACAAGCTCACTGATGCAGAGATGTGACTTTGTCTTAATCATTTAACTTCTAGATTGAGTGCATGCTCGGCTTTTCAGTTTTTTCCTCATACATTGGGAGTATTTAAGGGAAAAAGTGGATTAATTACAGCGAGGGGTGGATGACGTGAGGGCACAGCAAGGGGGGACAGGTGTGGGCACGTGCAAGGTCCCAAAGTGCCAGCTACCGTTGACACCGTAGGGTGAGGAATGGCCTGCCAGAAGAGGGACGTGTCTCTCTCTGTCCCCTCTAATTTTTGTCTTTAGCCTCCCTGCTCTGCCCTGGCCTCCCCTCTCCGCTGCTCTGCTTTCCTAGAGAGTGTTTGTCTGACATGAGTTGAGGCTGTTTGTGATGGGAGTTCTTTCTGCAACCTTATTTTTATTGAGCGTCTGACACTTTCGATGAACCAGACCTTGGTTCTGTCTCCGCTCTCCTCCTCCCTCCCTCATCACGATGGGAAGACCTGCTCTATCCGCGCCTCACATGCTCCCATCGTCTCTCTGATCTCTTCCCTTCTGTTTTAAACACGTACATGCGTCCCACTCATCTGTTTATTTTATATTGACTTCCATTTCGATAATGTAGTGCTTCGGATGAGGTAGGATGTCGTAGCGTTTTCCAGTGGAGAAAATCAGTGCCTGCTGTCCCGAGGGAGTGACTCATTTTTCCTGGCTTTGTCTTTTCACCTATTTATTTTAGCAGAATGACTCTGTAGCTCCCATCACACTCGTTCCCCTCTGTCTCTCTGTTCCCCTTTCTCATCTCCTGTTTCTTCAGATTTATGTCTCCGTCCACCCTCTGCTTCCATTTGTTTTCTCTCACAGCCTCCCTCGCTACTCGTGTGCGACTATGTGTGGCGAAAAAAATCCAGCCTTGGGGCTACATCGTCTCTTTCATGTGAGGACCAGTGGTGACATTAAAGGCCTGCAACGTGGCCTGTCGGTTTGCATCAGCCCAGCTCTGACTGTCTGCGCCCGGGCCCCCAGTACGCTCTCAGCTCTCCGTTCACTCACCGCCAGGCTCGAGCGTCTGTCTGCGTAGAACAACATGACTGCACCCGCTGGCTGTAATTGTGCACATGTATATACGCTTGCAGATTTGTTAAGCCCTCACACCCAGGCGCTTTGAGGGAGATCGATGTTTAAAGGCTTAAGCATAGAGGAAGCTTTGTTAATGACAGTTGAGTCAGCGAGAGGGTTTCTTTCTTTTTCTCTCATCTCCCTCCGTTTCCTCCCATTATGATACCGACCCAGTCGTCATGGCCCCTCGTTACGCGTTTGTTTTTGAGATGCTCTTGAGAGTACGTTCGGTAAAGCTCGGCCAGACAAAACAGATCAAACCAATGATCTCCTGCTCCAGACGAGCAGACCAAACAGAGACACGTCGTCTTATGATCTGTAGATAAGGGGGGGAGGTCACGGCGGCCCGTCTCCTTTCTTTAGTGTGTGTCCTTCAAGATTAGCAATCTTAATATGTGGTAGTGCAAGCAAGAGAGGTTTTTGCATCTTCAAATGATGCCAGCCCTGTTTGTTCCTCCTTGAGTTGGACTTTTGACTATCTAACACTTGCGCAGTCCATCCTTGAATATTTGGCTGAGAACAATCTGAGTTCTGGCAGAGGAACACGCGTCTCTATCCAGATATTCAACACGTTTTGGTTTTTTTTCCTCTTCTAATTTGTTTTGAACAAGAGTAGGTGTTTGAAGTGGTAAGACTCAGATCCCGCAAGGAGGTGGGGGGGCCTCATCATTCTGTGCAGACAATGAATAGCCAGTGCAGAGACACAACAGCAGCTGTGAAGTGAGTCTGCGTGTTGTCACACCAAGGGACAGCGACTGAGTGGCTGTTGGACTGGAACTTAAGACGGTAGCGGCAAGTCCCAGCAGGCCCTGCGCCTGGGGAAGAAACAAGCTGACACAGACGGACTAACTCATACACTCAACTTCTGATGTAACCTGTTTGTCTTCTATCTTCAAAACGAGCATTTGTAGGTCAGCTCTGCAAAATTCAATCTGACTCTCTCTTCTTAATTCACTTGCAAAATCACGAACATGCAATAAAGGGTGAACGAAGCCGACACCTTTGTTTTAAAAATAAATATTCACAACAGCCTCTGCAACTGTGAGAGAGCAGGAACTCAGAGCCTCTCTGTTGAATTGAGGTTTCACCAGGTGACTAATGTCTAAGTGTGCCAGTGGTTTATGCTACATTTACCCGAGTCTTAACACTCTTCTGATGTTACTTCCCAAGAAGAGTTGAGTCAGCTCATTGGACCTTCGTGTTGAGTTTTGAGAAACGTGTTGAATGTTTCTGCAATATTTAGAAAGGTGTTTCCGATGTAGCCACCACTCTCCACTTCATTTTATATTAAAGAGCTTAGAGATGCTGCTTTATTTTTAGCCAAGTTGGTCCCATTAAACTGACAACAACACAGCATTGAGAGAGGCAGGTGGACTTTATTCCAGGGCTGTGTAGTTTAATTGAATAGAGAGCTGTAATGATTAGTCACTTAATAATTTTATTTGCAGGATCATTTCAGTCTTTTCCCCCTCAAATTTAAATAACGTTCTCTTCTTTAATCGTTGTAAATACGTTATATTTCTGTAAGTTGTCTACAATACAAAATCACAGAGCTTTTAGGTTTCAAGCTGCAGGTTATTCCGAAACATTTTGAGCTGCAACTTCATGAATAACAAAGAAAAACCCGACAATGGTTTTTGGCTTGAATTTTTAACATCAAGCTCCTATTTTCAGTCACACTTCTCAACATTGTTGAATTGTGATGGTGAACCCTGCTGGGCAGGCAGATGGTACCTTGCATACCTGCTCGGATGTGATTCCATTTATTGTCTCTTTGTAATCATCAGTTTTCTGTAAGTAACACCTTCATTTCCTTCATCCTGTAAAGCCATTGCGTGGATCTGTTGCTGCAGGTCATTACTGAGCTTTAATTTTGCCCCACAGATGAATTAAGGGATGAGGTTGTTGTGGTGAATGTCATGAAACATTCATGACTTGTGAAGGCAGCCGGTTCTCTGATGGGTGATTGTTATAATCTGTTGACCACATATTTAATTACAATCTACCAGTCTTTAATAACATAGATTGTTGAATGACATCTTTAGGGGTAAAAACCTGTTGGTTAAGTCACTGTTTTGAATCTTATCTTTTCAAACTATTGTCAGGACTGTGAGAAATTATCCTCCCCTCTCCCTGTCATCTTTGCCATTGGTTATGTGCACTGTGGTCTCCTTAGTTACAGGGGTGGGAACAGGAAGCACTGTGCACGTTATCTTCTGCGGTCACATTGACAGTAGGAGCCTTTCCTTCCAGCGTCGTCCTCTCTCGTTTCCTTTTCTGACAGCTGGACCTTTCCTGCCATTGTTGCATGACAGAGGGGGCAGCCGCGTGTACACGCCGGAGAAATTTATTTAAGAACTGAACAGTGGTTAGCATTTTCAGATCATCCGGGTGGTGGGCTGGTATTTTAGGCTCGTGGTTATTTCTGCCTCACTCTGTGCTGAGCAGTGTTGTGTCCGAACACGAGTCATTCTCGCTGCCGACGGGGAATGTCACTTTTCTGAAGCCCCTGCAAGGAGTGGGCAAATGAAAAGGATACTCCCTATTAAAAAGACCTGGAGACATGGGTTCACAAGTACACACTCACACAGGCTATAAGCAATGCTTCCTGACTCTTCATCCTGTTATTCTTCCCAAACCTTATCTCATATTCTCACATCTTGTCCAGCTCAAAGCATGCATCCTGTGCTTCATTTGGCATGGCGTCCTTTGCATTGTTGTAGGATGTGTGTTTGTGTCTGTGCAAATGTGAATGCTTGTTTGCAAAGGTATGTTTAGGGCCTGTGGGGATAAAAGGAGCTGTTTCCTGCTGCCTCTCTGGCCAGTTTGTTTATAAGCGCAGTGTCGTGAATCACTAAATTACACTTCACACCACAGCATTGATAGTGATTCACTGATTGATTCTTTTTGTTTTTTATTAGCAAAGAGGCAAATTTTTTAAGTCTTTTAGCCATGACTTATGTTAATTGTTTAGTTAGCTAAACTCTTGATTTTAATGTTCACCTTTCGTTTTTCTACATGCTTTGTGCTGTTTGTTTGTTTTTTATCATTTGTACATCCAGATTTACTGAATGACTCTAACAGCAAAGATAGTGCACCAAAAAACAAAGTTTGTCTATTTATAGGTAAACACATTTAATCTGTATTTCACACTGGAGGTGTCGTGTAGATTTACAGCTGACCTCTGTAATGCAATCCAACAGAATGATTGAAAGACTTCCAGATTTTGTCAACATATATAAACACATATGTATTTTTAAAAAAATCAAAGACGGGAAGTATTTGCGCAAAGAACCATCTGGTTAACATGTGTGCGAAACCTTAGAGACTGGTCATGCATGGGTCATGGATGTACTACGATTCATTACACCACCTGTGTGTATCTTGACTGAGACGAGAGTTAAATGCACTCAGGCTGTGTTGGGGGGGGAGGAGGGATTGAACACTTTAGGTCTGTCCAACTACACCAGCCTGTGAAAACAGTGGCTTCAAGATGCACAAAACCCACGAATCATTTGTTTTTCTCCCTGTAGTTTGTTGTTTTTGTGCTAATTAACTCATCAGTTTTGACCACTGCTGTCATCATTAAGTGTGCCTTTGTCGTACGCACGAAGCCACACAGAATCTCGTCCCATCTCGTGGAAGGACACACACACGCGCGTGCACACACACACACACACACACACACACACACACACACACACACACACACACACACACACACACACAC
>JAUESF010000048.1:8946934-8961343 GCA_032274765.1 Malacoctenus tetranemus
CACACACACACACACACACACACACACACACACACACACACACATACACACACACACACACACACACACACACACAGTCCTCGTGTTTTTGCTCAGTCGAGGCTGTTTCCTTCCTTGGACCAAGTTTATCCTCTTCAGATTTGTGAAACCATTTTCAGCTCATGAGGCTTCTCTCTTAAAGCCGGCCTGTTAAATGACTATTGCTGTGCCTTCCAATTTAACGCTACATATCGCAGCTCCCATTCAGATGGCAAAAGCAGCAGTAAAATAGCCTATCTTTGCTGGGTTTTTTCAGAGGGAGCCTGAGTCTGCATTTGTGTGCATTAGCCTGGCTTTTTCAGCTGAGCTGGCGCATTGGGCTACTTTAAAGGGTGAACCGAGGAGAAAGGAAGTATTAGCACAAAACTCATCTTTTCACAATCACTGAATAATTAGGAATAATATGAAAGTACTCTGCGAAGTAGCTTTTAGCTTGCTGGGAACTACTACACTCACACTTCCCGGTGCTTCCTCTGAGGGAATTGTATCTGTGCGAGTGTGTGAAGGAGAGTAAACTGTTTCTGAAGCTTCCCACCTTACTCACTCGCCTTGGGGTGCCTCCCTCATGTGTATACAGAGAATGTGCAGACACGTACTAGTTTCACCCTTTCCAAAAAGTCCCCCCCCCATGTGGTGAGTAATGAACTTTGGCCCCTTGCGGCAGCCATTAAAAATAAACCATTATGGTTGAGTATTGAGCCAACCCTCCCCGCCAGCTCCACCTCATTCTATGGTAGACCCCACCGAGTGCACAAAACTGGCGCTCCTATGGCTCATTGAGCTGCCAGCTTGCCCCCCACCGACAGACAGCCCCATAAAGCAGTTCCACATCATCAAATGTGATGATCCCTTTTTCTAATTTTAGACTGGGGTCCTAATAGCTCTGCAGATTCTGTCTGCAACACTCATTTCACTTTTAAGCTGGAGGCTGGGACACTTTAATGGCGTATATGGAGGGCATAGAAATATGCTCCAGCTCTTTTAGGAATTATGGGAAAGATTCACCCACTTCTGAGCCAAATCAAACTGACTGGATATTGTCAAAACACCCTTTTAGAAAGCAAAACCATATAGTGTATATACATTGGTGAGGAGAGTGTGTACTGTGAAGCAACAGTACGAGATTTTAACACAAATGTATGTTCTGTATGTGCTTTAATCACAACAGAAACTTCTGTAACAGTATGAATGGAACTGAATATCAAAAACAAAACATGAGAACCAAACAATTTGTTGCAGCTTTACTATAAAAGGCAGTTTTCAGCCCTCTGGAGACATTTACATTAACCCGTGGATAAACTGTAAATGCTGCTTCGGTTAAAAAAACATTTCATCGTTCAGTTTTACCAGACATGTGCTCATTGTGCTGAAAGCTGCTGATTTTGGGAACCACATTAAGGCTCTTTCCTGCTCTCATCTTTTTTCAAAAACTTGGTTGAGCTGCCATCACAGCTCATTGCATGACACTGTGTTTCTTGGAGACATGACAGGTTTTTTTGATGAGTTTGCATCAGTGAATCCCATGATTTAAAAACTAAAAACTGGCACCATTCACCCCCCCCCCCCCGCCTTAATTATCTCAGCCTACTTTCTCTTTTTAGGACGATCAGTGCACCTGCTCATTTATGACTGCCAGTGTTGGAGTTAAGTGACAATTGTGACTCTGATCGAACCACAACTTTGTCTCAGAAACTGTCTTTGCTCTTTTGGTGAACTTCAATCAAATGAGAAACAGTGATGCGAGGCGATCCAGAGTCCAGGTTTGTTCACTGAACGCAAAAGCAGTGTGTGTTTGAAACATGGGTCATATTTCTCAAATGAGTTGATGCAGTACAGAGAAGGAGTCTAATTCAATCCATGTTTCTCTCGACCACACTTTTTCAAAACACTTGGCAGTCCGAGCCTCTTGGAAAGCGATCCACAGTTCTCTAACTTAAGGCGATCTCAGTTGTCTCTCTTTGGGCCATACCATCTGTTACAAGGCTTTTCGGTCTTGTTCAGTGAAAAAATAGTTCCTTGTGACTCGAGCTGAGTGTTGGAGGTTGTGATCATGTTGCAGGGTTTTTTGGAGAAATGTGATTAGCGCCAGAAGGTGTTGCATAAAGGATAAGAACCCAAAACATCCAAACTTTTATGTCGTACTATATTTCACCTCTCACTCCCTTGTTTGTCCTCCTCGGTCTGTGTTTGTGTTTCTTTCTCACCTCACCTCCCCTCGGCTCTGCCTCGCCTTTACGTCTTCTCTCTTTTGTCTGCACTGTCTGTTTGCTGTGTTTAATCACCAAACTAACGCGCAATGACACATTTTTATAGCACACCGTCATCATCGCTGCCAGCAGCCACCAAAAGCCACATCTCGCCTGGCACTTCTCCCCCTTCCTTCACACTGACAGCCCCAGAAAACATTGCGTTTGCCACCGGTTATGATTAATGGCTCTGCTGATTGCTGTTCTTGGCCATCACCACACCTACACTCTGCTTTTAGCATACATATTCACAGGGGCTTTGGCCAGAATATGAGGGAGATGGGAAACGGTGACAGCAAACTTGTCAATGTATTTGACATCACTGGGATCCTGAAGATGTGTCTAATTCACAGCGGGATTCACTTGCTGTCTCCAGTTTACTGTCAATAATTTGAGGGAAATTAGAGTTACAGCGACAACAATGTGGAGTGGAAACCAAATGTGCCTTCGCAAAAAAACACGAAGCAAAAACCTTGTTTTCGATTCGCGACACCTCTATAACGATAGTTCTCCAGCTTCCTTCGCTCTCAGTCACCGTCCCAAAATAATTGAACCAGTGAGGGAGATTTTGAAGTGCAGCGTAATGCAGAGCAGCTGTGTGTTTCAGTAATTTGCGTTTTCAACGTGTCTCTGTCTCAGCAGACTGAATATGAAGCAGTGGCTACCAAGGCAAGCTCGAGGAGAGCGATGCAGCACGGTTTCCTTCTTGTTTCCTGCCGTATTTGTTTAGCAGATTTTTCTCTGAGGCAGTTTCCCCTCCTCCTTCTGTGTGGAGTGTTATTTCTGTGGGTTCACTCTCTCAGGGGAGCCTCGCCTACAAACACACAGGCTCATTAGCTCATGTGTGTGGGTGTTTTTTTAATGTTTGGTTTGGTGTTTGTTTTTGTATGAAATGTATGTATTTAAATTTGCACCGGGGCACTCGCACATTGCGGGGCTTTCGTCAGTCCATACCCTCAATGTGCTTGGTGTGTGTGTGTGCTTGTTGTTGATGATTAGAGAAGGGAAAGTCCTGCTTTTGGGAAGCCAGTTGGCTCTGATATAAGTGTGCATGCTTACACTCGGGATTTAAATGCGTTCAGCTGTGTCTGAGCTATAGCATACACCTCTGACAGAGATTGTGCTGCCGTTGGTGTGCGTAAGCATATTTTGGGGTAGAATGCATCGTCAATCCACCCCCGGTTTGGATGAAAGAGTAACTCCTCCGTGCCTTCGCTTGACATTTACCCTTGTGATTGGAAAGCTCGTGTGTTTGAGAACGTCTCTTGTATTTCATTGTTTCGCCAGGACAGAATCAAAAACCTTGTAATGCCAGTCATTTATTTAGTGGCCTATCTACTTAAAGACCTGACGCCAGAGCTTTTTTAACCATCCTGCCTGCGGAAAATCCCTGACACACAATATAAATCTCTCCCTCTGGCTGGAAACCGCACCGTCATTTCTTGTCTAGAGCCATTTAGACCCCTCAGCCTGTGGGGGTCAGCGCTTATATCCACAACGTGTCAGGGTTAAGCAACTGTGTGGATCAGTGTCTGCAAAGTTAAACAGAGATATATTTTTCAGCTCTGTATTGCATTTCACGACAGAGATTCAATGTGAGCAAGCTGACCAGGTGCCTGTGGCGTAAATGTTACTTTCAATGAAGATTTTTAGGTCTTTCTTTCCCACACACACAAGCCATATCCACATCTCTAAAAGTCATGGAAGTGATTCATTATTTGAGCCTGTGAGAGCCTCGATCGGTGCCCAAATTGCTCCGTGCCAAAAGTTAAGCACTGGCTTATTCAGTTCTTCAGCCTTCTGGGTTTGTCAAGTGTGTATCTTCCAGAGTTACAATTGCTTTGGTACGAAAACAGCCCTTTACGTTGCTGTTTCTGCAGGTCAGCAGGGAAAAGGGCAAGCGGAAATGTGAAGGGATTTGTTTAATGAAGAATGTATACATTGTAGTAAGATTCAATATGAACAGTTTGGACCTGACACGCTCTCCCTGCTTCAGTTTAATTACAATACTCTCTGAATGTGAATGAATATCATCATGAGGTGCTGCTCTCTGTGTTTTGTATTATAGTGCACAGTTGCGTCCCCTCATTCAGGACCCCTTGTGTGCTGTTGGTTATTACCTTCTCTTTATTAAAGGCTGACATCAGGGAAATGACTCGCACCCCCGGTGTGTTTCAGACTGCTCCATGTGATAGACACACTTTCTGTAAAACAAGCTGGTGTGTTGCTGTCGATGTTTCCACCGACACAATGTTGCCTTCATTAGGTCGAACAAAGTCAATCCGCAGTCGTCATCTGTTTCAAAGTTGCCTTCATTTCCTTGGGAGCCAGCGTCTTGTATGAGTTAAGATTTGTTTGGTGCAGTATGTTCTGTCAGGGCTTCAATTAGATTGTGCATGTGCACGAAAGGCTTGTGATTGAGACATGTACTGCTGTACTTTCTGTTCTTTGACATCTGTAATCTGTTATATTGTAAACTACTGTGAGTCAAATACTGAATATATGGCAACAAGATGTGACATTATCTCGGACTAATGTCATTCTTTTCCTGAGTAAACTTAGAAGAGGACATTTCAGGACTAAAGCAGATTGTAGTTTTTAAAAAGTAAACGCTCCTCTCTCACTGCGATGGTGTCGCGTGCACATTGGAGGAGTTGGCACTTTAAAATCAAAGAATCGTGCAGTGTCGGCCCACAGTTGAATCAAAGATCAGGAAGTGAAAAATAAGACAGAAGCACAAGGAAAGTTTTTGCCAATCATAAAAGGGAAGAGAGAGAAAGAGAGAGAGGCAGCTGCGAGTTGACGATAAGAGCCAGAAATGCATACGTTTTCATGGCTCAGTCACCCCCACCGATGCACGCTATACTCCTGCTCTCCGCTTTAAAAGAACCCGCCCGTCTTTCATATGCTTGGCCTGCCAAACCCCTAAACTGTTGAAGTGGAGTGTCGTCTTGGATAAAGTCGTCTGTGCTGTGAATAAAGGGCAGGAATGCATTAAACGCCCAAATCCTTTCGCTTGCAACGGGTACCCGGGCTTTGTGATTGCTAAAGTGCAGAGCTTTAAAGTGAAAAGGCTTGTTCCTCGCCTGAGTCTTGTTTCTCTCAGCACTGGTACATTTAGGTGTATCGGTGATTGCTGCAGTTTTTTTTCTTTTTAGGACAAACCACATTTTTCTGTCTATATTTATCTGACGTTCTGTGGCCGTCTCCTCCTCACCTTTTTAAACATGAATCGAGTTTGCATGCACATGCAAAGCAGGTGGAGATGAAAAGATTCCCAACATTTTTAATCTGAAATCAAGCTAAGCAAGAAGGACTCGTGCACCAGCAACAGAGTCGAACATTTGATCACTTTGGCTTGAAAATTAATTGGTGTTCGGCTCAATCTGTTTCAGGTGCCAGATATTATCAGCCTAATACCAGGCATCACAAGGCATCTAAAGCAGCTTTCCTCAGGCAAAGCTGACCACACTGATTACTCACCCATTATATTTCTTTAGTGCCCCGTTCCTCCACGTTGCCCCCCCACCCCCTCACCCCCTCCTGTCTCTCTGTGGCTCACTCGCATAATACTTCTATGGACAGATGTGCTCTACATGGTCAGAGGACGTTTTGCTGTGAGCTACGGAGTGAGGACAAAGCAGTTATGGAGCATATCTATTTTTGGGCTCTTAATGGACTTGCTCTCATTCTCTTATGGAGCAGGTCTTGCAAAAAGATGTTCACCTGTCTTAAACCTGATTACAGCACCTCCTCCTGGACTTCTCCTCTGGTGTTATTTTAACTATGCACAGTCTCTTCACCTTCACTTTGATCTGGCTCGCTGTCCTCCCTCATCACCAAGTTTCTCCTTTCGCCGTTGTTTACGTTCAGAACAGATGAAGCTGCAACGTTAGGAACGGTTCAGATCGCTTTTGTCCGGAGATTTTTCCTCCCTCCATCTCCAGCCTTCCTGAACTGTTTGCCTCGCTACTTTTAGTGTATTTGGCACAAGGCTGGGTAAATACATGAAAAGCTTCCCAACCTCTTGTTGGTGCGTTCACAGTGGCGCGCTGTGATTGGCCGACAATATTGCACACTCAAATGAATTGATACGCTTACCGGATTTGTGTTTTTCTCCACTATGCACATGATTCTCAATCCCAGACCTGCTGCTGCTTGGCTCTGTGAAGGACTAATGCTTTTTGCAAAGCTGAAAACTTGACCTCTTGCCCGACGGCGTGATTTTTTTCCCAAGGCCACTTTCTCAGCAGACATACACATTTAACTAAAGAGCCACTTCAGTCAGTGATGGGCACTAAATGAATACAAAGCTCATGTGCATTCTTCATTTGTCGGCTTGTTTTTCAGCCGTGTAACACAGTGTGAGCGTATTTCGTGTTGCTTAGTTGTAAATTGGTAATTCCAATGTGACGGATTTAACCATGCTCAATTTACCAGCATTTTGATTAAATCTAAATATTATTGATGCTTTTAATTGTTACAAATCATGAGCCAATCATTGTTTTTGTTTGTTTTTTTTCTCCTCAATATATGCTGGTCTCAAAATATCTCCGTTCCAGATACCGAGGCTTCCTTTCATATTTTACTGATTATTCGCTCGCTCGTTTGTGGGAGCTTTCCCCAGCATCCCACTGTCTTCCTCAGCAGATGGAGTTTGATCATCTGTCTTACAGATGGCTGAGCTGTCATTACCAGGGATCTAAAACGTATTATTACAGTAATTTCGCAGAATACTTCAGCCACATGATGACAACTGAGCTGACAACTGTCCACTGAGGGCAGGTTGTGAGAAGTGATGAAAAGGTTCAAACAAACAGAGTGGGAGGACCTTGATTTATGACATTTCTTCAGCCACGTTTTTCAAGGTCAAAAACGAACTTTTGCTCTTATTATCCGCCCACCAGACTTCACTTTGATTTGAGGCTCTCGTCTTGCAGACACTTCCTCTCCTATATTCCTCAGCCCACTGCCTCTCTCACCTCTCCCTACCTGCCATTCTCCCCGCATGCTTCCCTTTGGGTGCGTGTCTCTCCCCAATGGCCAAGATCACAGAGTAGATGAGGAGAAAGGGCAGATGGAAATGCAGCCAAAGTCTTTCCTAATGCAGTGTTTTAGAGAGAGGGGAATAAATGCAAGAAAAGAAAACAAAGGACACAATAAATTGTGTGTAGGCTTGAATCAAGGCAGAAAAAAAAGGCAGCACAAGTCAAGAGGAGCGCAACCACACTCTGCTTGCTCAGCACTGTGGTTATAATTCTTGTTCCTTTTTTCTCTTTGTCTCATCTGTGCCCTCCAACTCCTCTCAAGGTCGCTTTCTGCTTCTTCCTAACAGATGTCTGGCTCTAAAAAACTAGCAGAAATATTCTTATCTCTGCTCGTGTGAAGTTCAGATGTGTGTGTGTGTGTGTGTTCAGTCTCTCCTCGTAGGTGAATGGTTGTGTGTCTGTGTGGTTCGCTGAGTCAGGTTGTGGCTGACAGGCTGACGCACCGAGCTGAGAGATGGCGACAAAGGGTGACAGGGATTACTCCGCTGGAAGTGTGGCATTAAATAGTTTTTACAATCTGAAGCCACAGTTCAGGAAAAGTTCTCATTTGATGACCTCCCCTCCTCTTTCTCCACTTGATTGTTTTTTTTTTCGTCCCTTTTTGTCGGTTCCCTTCCAGATAGTGACACCCTCCCACCCCCTTCTAAGATAGTAATTCACACATGCACACTCACGCACACACTTACAAATTCAGCCCTTCCTGCCGGGGTGGACAGCTAGACAAATGATTTTGTCGTCCGTGCAAGGCAGGGGGTAATTTTTAGGTGAGCGCAACGCTTCAGAAAAGAGTTGCTGCTCTGAAATTAGAGGTTGTCAAATGCCGCACGTCTCCATTGATGGCCCAGTGCGGCCCCCTTATGTTAATGTGGCATTTCAGCAAGAGGAAATAGAATTAGAAGAAGGGGCGGGGGTGTGCTTTTGCAGCTGCTGCTTCTGCTGCTGGTTGTTAGGTGAATGCCTCCTTTTTTCGCTTTTTTTCCCTCCGTCATTTTCATTTGAAGGACAATGACTTATAGGCGCTCCTGTGCAGCGTAATTGCTTTTGCTGTTAGCTATATGCAACTTATGTAACCTTCAGAGAATTAAATCTTTGTTAACTGGTCATTTGAAGGTTTGCGCTCATAGTTCTGCCTTGATTGCGGAAGTGAAACATCTCGGGGAATGCTAACGTTTTGTCAAGTCCAGGCCGCAAGCACAAAACGGATCAGAGGGAGCAAGTGTGAGTTCTCTTTTGACAAAGTGGCAAATTGCATCAGTTGCCCTGTCAGTGACACCAGATGAGACATAGAAATTGACGTTGACAAGAAATGTCACGCAAACTTGTCAGGTCTGAATTGTACACAAACAAGAAACATCTGTGCTTTGTGTTAACATTCAATAAGAAACGGAGACAGATTAACAGATACAGCAATAAAATGTCCGGGTTTGTTTATATCCAGCTAAATCTTCATGGGTCAGACAAAGTACAGAAATTCGTTTCCAATTATCAGTGTGGTATTTTCTACAGCTACACTGACGTTCTGTGTCATTGTACCGTCCCTCCTTTCCCTGACAGAGCCAGCACAGTCTGGCTGCTGTTTAGGATTGATGTAATCGCTCGTCTCCCGGCTTGATACCGTAATGACGATGATTTCATCTCTCTTAAGGAGCGGGTGTATCAGAGGAGCTCAGAGTCCTGAGATCATGTGGTCAGGGGAGAAGTCACGTTGGGTCACATTTTCTTGCTTGTTTGCACAGTTTATGTCCTACTGGCTTCAATCAGTTGTTCACGCAGCTGTGGCCCAGATGTTTATCCATCATTGCCTGTGACCTGATCATTTGTCAGCCTGTCATCGAGAGTATTCAGAAACAGCACTTAAACAGCACAACGGGAAATCCCCGAAAATAAATCTGAGAGCAACAACTTTTAGTCAAAACTGTTGTAGCTGCTGCAAAGTTACGACCGAAAACGGAGTTGTTGTTTTTTGGGGAAAAAAAACTACACTACAAGTGTATTGTGTAAGTTTAACTTTGCATCATTGTAGGTGTATGGTTTGGAGGTCAGGCATACCTCACTGAGGACATCCATAGCTGAGTGTCAGGTTCCCCAGCTGGAGTTTAATATAGATCTCCCTCCTGCCAGAGCCTCTTGAGAGATGAAAATAGCGCCCAGCACCCGCCCCCTCTTAACACCTACTCCCATCACTCCTGAAGGCCTCACCAGCTCTGCTGTTTTGTTGCAGCTGTTTCATATCCAAATTGAAAACTTGTTTTTGTAGATGCCACTTTTGGAAATAGAAAAAGAAATCACCTTGGCGGTGCAGTGCGCATGCAAAGGCAGCAAGTTACCCGACAAGTGTAGTGTCCATTAACTGGTGCAATAACTGCAGCCGTCGGGTCTGGTCTAACTATGACAAGCTCGTATATTTGGACACAGAGGTTGAGTTGTGTGAATGAGTGGTTTTTTCACTCCTGCAAGCATTCCTCTGACGCGTGGATTAATGAGTTACACATGAGGAAGGGTTCCTGGTGTGTTTTCCTGCACTTTGCCCTGTAAAAATGTCAAGAATACAGACAAAATGTTGAATTTTATCCCCCGCTCATCCTTTTGACATTTATAGAAAAAAACGTAAAAAACATAATCCTTGTACTTTTCTACCCTGATGTGGCCCTAATGCACAGTTGTACGAGCGTTTCTATATGAAAGTCTCTGCTGGCAACGTGTGTGAGTGAAAGAGAGGTCCATTAGTTTCATCTGACAGGAGGATCAGATCTGAAGGCAGCACAGGCCCAAGCCTGAGCGATTCTCCACGTCTGGTCTCACGCTCAGCCGCTCGCACAGGCTGCTCCGTTCGAGAACAGCCACGGGGGAGTGGGAGAGACTCGACGGTGGCCTTAACCCGTTAATAATGCAGCGCTTAACTTTTCTCTCTGGCATATAGAATAACCTGCTCACAAGCACTGATTCAGTGTTTCTTGACTGAGCAGTTTGGTCAGGAAAAAAAGCTGCTTCCTGCAGGTATTCGCATACGTTGATGCTCATACATTTTTATGCTCACAGGCTATGATAATGGTGTGTGTTGGTATCTTTCAAAAGCAAAGTCAAACTTGTTTTTCTGTGGAAAAACAAACATCACTCAAGGCAATTAACAATGTTTCTTTCTATGTTTCCCCCTAAGATTTATATGGTACATTAAGCCTTTACCCATAAGTCAAAATCAATATGACAGTGATTTATTTGAACTAAAAAAATTTTTTTGCTGAATAAATCTGTCATTGCTGTTTTGTAATGTCGTTACTAACGTCAGGCTGTATGTTTTCTTCTGTGTTGCAGAGATCAACAGAGTGCGCAAAGACATGTACAGCGACACAGTGAATGGCCTTGTTGACAGACACCCACTGGAGCTGCCTGAACCACTCGGACCCATCGTTCACCTGCAGGAAAAACTGTTTGTGCCTGTCAAAGAGTATCCAGACGTAAGTATCACAGTGAACGCTGCTTGTATCGGGACTATTATCCAGACTGCAACCTAAAGCAAAATGATCAGAGACGAATACAGTAATAAACATCAGTTTCCTTTAAGGGGACTCCTGAGTGATTCAAAATGATGTCACACATACACACACACACACACACACACACACACACGGCCCTTTTTTGCCTTAGGCCTTGTATCTTTGCGATGTGTCATCACTGGCAGCAATGACAGCTGCCGATAAGTTGGGCTGTCTGTCAGGATACAGACACGCTTCATTTCTGTTGTACATACAGTCGCTGCTCACTTCTTTGTTCTGCTGCTGCTCTTCTCCTTTAGTTTATTCTGTCTGCCTTTTTATTTGCTCCTTTTTTATGTGATTGGTGAACACGCAATTCCCATCTGTCTTTTTTTCTCCCTTCCGTTAAGCAGTAGCTGTTAAAGTATTACCATCCACATGAAGTAACTAATGTATTAATTTGGAAGATGCACCACATTGCAGTCTAACTTGGACTCGGTCCAGGGAAAAAGGGCCCAGCGTGAAGAGGTGTTTATGGCCCATCGCAGCGGTAGATTAGTGCCGTGGGGAAATGAAGGGGGGATTGAAAGGAGAAAAGTAAACTGTGATTTCATAAATATTCAGTTGAAGGAGATGGAAATCTTTGGACTTACGACTCGCTGCGGATGGAGCAGTGGGGAACACTGGATGGAAAAACATACACATTTAAATGCATGCTCACAGCTGGGAAGAGAATAGCAGATGTATTATCGTGGATAGATGGAGCGAGATGAGAGACAGTCAGTCAGTCAGTCAGTCAGTCTGTCTGTCTGTCTGTCTGTCTGTCTGCAGACTGTGGATTTGTGTCTTTGCTGGTGTCTTTTTTGTATAAACTCTTGCAGGTTGTAAAATTGTGACCGGAGGTAGTCCGCCCCCTTTCCGTCCTCACAGTATTCTTTGGTACACTCATGAATGACTGTGTCACATCTCGAGGAGCAACGTTTCTCTTCATAATCCCAGTGGCTTGGAGTGAGGAAATGAATAGAGGGAGGTGACAAAGGATAAGACACACTCTGGAGCGGGGCAGGGCTCAGCCAGCCATGGATTGCATTTTCCCCTTGACGGAATTGATAAAGGACACCGGGGGCCGGCCGGGATCAGCTTAGCTCTGGCTGACCCTCCCAGACTGGACGTAGCATCAGAGCTTAGAGCTGAATCAACCAACCACACATGGGTTTTCAATGCTGTCTTTAGAGGCTGTCCACCAATTAGCTTTAGAGTTGTTTTCTGTGTGCTAGCAATCTGTTTTCTCTGTTTTTGTAGGAATGAGAAACAAAAACTGGTTTATGTGTCACAATAAAGTAGTCCAATTGTCAATAATGGCGCGCACCATTTTTGCAAGAAAATACTTTTACAGTTGGACCAATTGAATGATGGATTAACTTCATCTTTTGGGCTGACCAACTGTCGCATATTTTTCACATATAAATAAAATGTGTTTGATTTTGGGCTTTGAAAAGCACTCTGCATTTCTGCACTCCCCTCACAAACAATTAAATTCTCTCAATTTGTGGATTTTTTCAAGGTATTTCAGACGGAATCAAAGGCTTTGGGATGATCAAGCTGGTGTCTTTCAAACACGTTTTTTGATTTTAAAGGTGAAAAACGCTCAATTGGAGGAAAATATCTGCCAGCCATAAATAGATGAATTGACAATTGGGTGAAGGAAGCATTACTAGATAATAGAAAAAAGTCTCTGTTCAAACCTTAATATTCTCAACATATTTGCTTTTAAAATGAAACGTGCCTATGTGATAAGAATCTGACTGCTCAGTTAGTCAATATGCAGTTGTCCTTAGAGGCTTTTCTGCTGCTGTGGTCGCCTTCCTGAATTCATCATCTGTGCAGAAGCTGCTATTTAAAGACGTAAGGCACACTGTTCATTTCTGCTGAAATCACTGGTGTGTGTGCTTCTGTGTGTGTGTGTTCATAGGTGGGTTTTGTGCTACCCTTGCAAATGGCTGTGTGAGACTTTTAGAGTAGGGAGGGAGGTCTGTGAAAATGTGTGGAACAGTTTGTACCACCTGTGACTGTAGACTCACACACACGCACACACACCAAGAAAAGTGTGGCATCCTCAGATGACCCTTGTGTTCCCTTCCCTTGCTGTGCTATGTTGCTCTGCGCGGAGCTGGGCTGTAACTCTGTATTGTGTTTACGAGCTGTCGGGAAGGCTACTAAATTAATTAGGCTTCCCCCTGGTGGCCAAGATGACTCACTGATGACCTTAGGAAGCACAAATTAGTGCACACACCCCCTGACATGCAAATACATGAGTACAAGCGCAGGCAAACAGAGACGCAAAGGCATAAAAATAGAAGATATTTCAAGTGGACATTTTTTCCTCTTCCTTTGTCTGCTTTTTCACAATCTCTCCACCAGTGTGGTCATTAAGCCGGCAGGGGAAAGGGGAAATGCCAGATAGTGTGGAGATATATATGTATATAGATGTGATGATAGGAGCCAGGGGAAATCAGCTGTGAATCTAAATGAATTTTACCGCTCTTACCTCTCCTTTTTTTCTCTCAAGATGTTTGAGATGGGGTTAGTGTGCAAGAAATGGGCAACAGCTGTGCTAAAGCATGCGCCAGCATCAGTGTCTTCCAAGGTTTCATCGTGTTTGAAGGCTATGAGAAGGACCCCTAACAAGTCATGCACCTAATCCTTTATCTTACTCCCTTTTTGTACCTCTGCTTTTGCTGACATTTGTAATTTTAATCTTGTGGGGTGTGTGGAGAAGGAATAAAATGTGGGGTCTCATTATTCCAACAGCAGACATAAAGTACAGCCGTGTTCAGCAGACGTCCCTATAAAGCTTGTCGCACTCTGCGGCTTAGAATAATTTAAACATGGAGGGACCCACGGTATCTTTAGATCCAGTTTGTGTTTTCAAGGATGAAAAAGAGAGGAGCCATTTAGCCTCAGAGAGAAATGGGATGATGCAGGATCAGTGAGGAGACGGAAAGAGGAATAAAAAATCATGAAGGGAGGAAGAAACATGTCACTTCCCATCCTCATCTGCCCACTGCAAAAGGAAGCGTAATGAAGATTATTAGACTGGGGAATGTTATCCCCCCCTCACATTTCCATCTGATTTCCCAGATTCCCTTTTTGAAAATGCATTTCTAAGTATGCCTCGCTGACGCAATCAGAGGTTCTTCCGAGAAAGCACAGGACGATAATGATGATCCGAGTCGTGTGTTTGGTTCCTTGAATTGACTGACTTGCTGTGAAAGATTTGTCATTGTTTATACGCTTACACTTCTTTGCCATAGACACACCGCTCCTTTATGTCATATCACAGACATGTGGCCTTCTTTGACGTTACCAGTAGATAATTAGATTGTCCTGGTGTCTGGATGCAGTCCATGTCAGTTCTACCAAAATAACTTGCCTTGCCAGCACACCTCTACTCTAACTCCCTTAAGTGTGTCCCTGTGTGTGTGTGTGTGTGTGTGTGTGCGTGTGTGTGCGCGCGCGCGCGCGTGTGTGTGTGTCGCGCTCTCCTGTGTGCCCCACATCTGTCTGCGAATGTGTTTGTGTGTCTCCCTGTGTCGCCATCGC